>AYEL01082344.1:0-15934 GCA_000484575.1 Olivierus martensii | reverse complement strand
ATTATAATAATAATAATAATAATATTTCATTAATTTATTAGGATAATCTTTTATTTTATGTTTTATAATTGATTAATTTTCAGTTTTAGTATATATTATAATTTTTTTCTTCCTCTAAATGCTGTTAAGAAAATATTCTTTGAGCAAATTCAGAACAATAGCAGTAATTCATAATTTTTTTTAAATTCCATAAGTTAATCTATAAAGTTTGAAATACTGAATTTACTTACCTATATAGAAAAGAATTTTCAATTAAATTTTGTATTTTTGAGTCTAAGGAAATAAATTTATATATGTTTACATTTATTAATGATATTAAAATTAATAATTACATTTTAACTTTATAATTAATAGTTATAAGAATTAAAGAGGGAAATTAAATTTAGTAATTAATTGTACATTTGATAATCTAAAATATATTTAAGATATGTAGTTTATTATATATTAATAAATTCCAAATTAATTACAATTGACTAGTTCCTTATTGCTGATTAAAAATAGCAACTGTTGATTTAATTTTCCTCCCAGATAAAATTTAGAATATTAAAAATTCAGAATTCTAAAGTTTCTATGCTTTATTAATATCTATTTGTAATTTTATAATTAATATTTATGATTCATTAAAAAACATTAATTTTTTAGGATACAGTAGGAGTTGCATTGGGTGCAATTTTTGGTCATGGAGGTTGTACTTCTTTAGCAGTTATAGGTGGAAGATTTATTGCACAAAAAATTTCTGTAAGGACAGGTAAGATTTTTAAAGTGAAAAAACAAATCTAAATATTATACATAAATTACGAGTATAATTTTTTGGCATTTAATCATTTTTTATTTTATCATAATTGATGTTATAAAATCTGATATTGAATGGATTGCAGGTATTGTAGCTATACTTCTGAAGAAGTATGAATGAATAAATGTAATTATTGTAACAAGATTATAGTGTTAGATGAAAAATTTTAAACTAGACCATTTTTAATATCACCTGGAAAATCTATTGAAACTTTTTAGATTGTCTTTTTTTATAAAGCTTGTTTATTTGATTTCAGGCCAAAGCATGAATGTTATTAGTCATTTTTAATAGCTTAGTTCAAATCATTGTTTATCTAAAATAAGTGCAATTCAGTTGTTGATCAATGATTCAATTTGTATCATTGATTAATAACTAATCATCATTGTATGCTTGTAGACATAATCAATTTTTGCTTTGAATTTTCTTATTTATATAAAAAAAATTGAAAAAAAAAATTCTTACTTTATTTTCTATTCAGATACAGTTATTGAATTGACATTACATTAATATTAAAATTAATAATAAAAGTTTCATATCTAAACAATCAGATTTTCTATATTTGTAAGTGAAAATCATTCTTACTGTCTATTTGTAAACATACAATAATCAGGCACTATTAAATAGGAAAAATAAATAAACAAACTTTATTTTAATATCTTCAACTCTGGAATTTTCTTCGAGATAAACAGATTCTAAATGGAATATGAAATTAATCACAAAATAAAACATTTTTGACTGTAAATATATTAAAAATAATATAAAATTTGACAGTTTATAAAGTTTCTGGTAGTCATATATAAGCTGTAGTAAACAAATTCATAAATAAAATATTCCTTGCTTCTTGCAGAACTTAAGAATATATTTAATTTATATTTTATTAGTACAGACTTTAATTTGTTTCAGATAATTTTCTTAAAAATTAAATTGATGGAGTAGAAGTTCACTTATATTTGGACTAATATATAGCATGCTTGTTAAAAAAAAGAACTAGGAATGAAAATTAATTCTTGCAGCTTAGATTTAAACTATTCAGAGAATATTTTATTATGATAATTGTTATACTGAAAATTGATTAGATTTGCTGAATTTAGCTTTTTTCCAAAAGTACCAAATATTATTATTTTTCAAATTTGCATATGGATAGAAAAATATTGGAGAATATGCATATTTAGAATGATATGCTATCTTTGTTTTTATGAAGTTAAATAGCTTTATCAAAGTTGTAAAACTTTTGAAAAATCTGTAATTAGTGTACAGATTTTTTAAAAGTTTTACAAAAACTTTTGAAAAATCTGTTAGTTTCTCCACAAATCTAAATAGAAGTTAATATAATTTGTTTTAATATAAAGTCAATATCAGACTATTTTCATATAATCAGTCTAATAAACAATGAAACAAATAAGGAAAAAAATTATAAAATCAATCTATTTATTTATATCATTAATTGATGATAAAACAATCTGTATAAGTAAAAATATTTAGGATTTAGTATGCAAACAAATTTATTAAAATAAGAATTAGATTATAAATTACAATATTATGCATAACAATATATAATTATTAATTTAAAGACATCATAATATAAAAATTGATCAATAATAAAATGGTTTCTTTATAAAACTAAAAAACAACTTTGCAAATCGAAAAATAGATACAAATTATTGCAGTTCATTAAAGTGAAAATTCATAAAGTAAACATTTATAAAATTAGAGAAATCTATAAAATAGTCTAATCCTAATTATTTCAAATAAACCAAATAAAGCCTTTATATACAATATACGAAAATAAACATATTATTATAAACCAAATAAATGATCAATTTTATAAAGTTCAATATCATTCAAGCACAAACCAGCAGTCAAGAAAAACAAGAACTTTTATTAACAGAAAGTAAAAACGTTTTCGGTATACCTCTTATACCATCATCAGTTACAAGCACATTAGAATAACATAATTTTAAAAAAGGTTCTAGAATAGAACTTCTTTACATATTTCAAAAATTAACAAAGCCGAAGAACGGTTCGAGAGAAAACATAAAATATAATGACTATTTAAAAATATTACATAACAACTTATAATACATAAAACTAAGATATTAAGCAAAACACAAAAAACAAAATATTTCTAGTATACAGTAGCCAGACCACTACATACAAAATGCAGGTTTGGCAGACCATTATTAGTAAACAAAGGGATGTAAAATACACTCATAAATCGGATGCTTAAAATCATCTATTATATTTATGGATCGCATACCTCCAGGCCTTGGATAATCCTTCTGCCTGCTGGGAGTTAATAACAGGCTCCTCTTTGCTAGCTTTTAGGATTTCAATTTTCTCCAACGTAAAAAGATCTCTATTGTCTTGCACTTTTTTAACAATTTTGGCATCATCCCATAAAATCTTAATATCCTTCTCAATGCTCTTTGGGCTAAAGCTGTTGCAGGGTTCTCTCTCTGTACATTGCCCTTATGTTCATTTAGCCTGTCTCTAAAATTTCTTCTTGTGGTGCCTACGTACACTTCTTTTCTGTTGTCTTGCATGTTATCAATCGGGATCCTACAAACACCCAAGTCAAAATCACTTTTCTTTTTTCTTTTATCATTTCTCAATAAGATAAAAATTGTGGGTGGTCTTCTGTATGAGCACTTCTTGTTATTTTTCTTAAGGGCTTTCATTACCGTCCTATATTCATGGATCTTATAGGGTAGAGTTATCCTATCCAAGTGGCCTGGTGGGCTAAGTGGTCTCTCGTTGGACTGGGCTTGTCTTATATTACAAGGGTCTTCTCCTAATTTATCTTTCTGCTCAATGTATAATTTATGCATAAATTTACGACTGTATCCATGTTTGACCCCACATTGATAAATTCTGTTAAGTTCTGTATTCAAATAATTATCATTTCTACAATGAGTCAGGGAACATCTAAAATAAGCTCTGAAAGATGCCTTCTTATAGGTCCACGGATCATATGACATCTGGGTATTAACACCGGTGTATTCATAAAATAAGCTCTGAAAGATGCCTTCTTATAGGTCCACGGATCATATGACCATCTGGGTATTAACACCGGTGTATTCATAGGCTTAACAAAAACTAGTTTCTAGGTGCCCTGTATCAGCTATAATTTTTATATCTAAATAATCGACGACTTTGTTATGTTCAGTTGTAAGTTTTAGCTTTAAACCGTACTGCGGCTTAGAAAAGTGCTCAATTACAAGATTACTTAAACTTTGTCTCTCCCACATTATAAAAATGTCGTCAACATATCTTGAGTAAATGCGCATTTCATTTCTAATATCTAGATGTAGCTGGCTCTCAACTTCCTGGACAACAATTTCCGCTAAGACCCGCGCCATCAGGCTGCTGATCGGAACTCCTTGTTTTTGCTGATAAAATATGCCTTCAAATTCAAAGTACAAATCGTGGCATATCAGGTCATGCCAAATCTCTAAGTACCGTGGGGTTTCCTTCATCTTCTTGGGTGTAATTCAAGAGGAACCTATAAAACAGTACACAGGTGGCATTAAGGTTCAACAAAGGGTATAGAGATTCAAAGTCTAAAATAGACATAATTTCAGTGCCTTTACTTTCTATAGATCTTAGTCACTCTAAAAACTCTTCTACGATTTAATGGAATATTGGTAATTATTTAGTTTCTCATTACACCAATTAGCTAAACTTTTTCTAGATAATACGTAGGAGAGCCCTCTTCTCCACAATTGGTCTAGCAGATACAGGATTTTTGTGCGTTTTTACGTAGGCCAAAAACTTTCGGACAAGCCGGGTTAAATATTTTCCTTTTATCAAGAAATGAAGGGAGGTTAGGTCTTTTAAGTAATCTAGCGACCTTGTTGGCTATCTTTGAAGTCTTTTTTGAAAACACCCGAGTCAAAATCTATAAGACTTCCTCTAATACAGCCCCTACGGTAGATGTCTAAACCTTTCTGTCATAGACTGTACGTGACCTTTTTGCTCAGCATATGATTCCTGTTTTACAAGAAGAGTATATTTAGAGACCACTATGTTCATGCAAAACTGAACAATGCAGCATATTGGTCAACCAGAAAAAGAATTTCTTCGTACTAATTTCAGCAATGAACCAATAATGTTTAGAGGTTATATTTGACCTCCATGTTCTCGACTGGTATTAAGCTTTAGTGTCATATAAACACCAGCTTTAGTGTCATATGTTGATCAGCAATGAACCAATAATGTTTAGAGGTTATATTTGACCTCCATGTTCTCGACTGGTATTTATGCTAATTACACGGCAAGGTTTAATTAGCATAAACACCAGCTTTAGTGTCATATGTTGAATAAAGCCTTCTCCAGGTGAGCTGTATTTTATAACCATCCTATATTTTAATGATTTTTATCTCGCGATCTGTTTTGCGAACCGTCTTAAAAATGTTTTTAATTTTGTATATTTGTTTATTTATTGATTCAGTGAAACCTGTTAAAATGACCACTTGATACAGTAACCACCTGGCTAAAGAAACCAAATTGCAAAAACTGATTTGTTTCCCATAGGGTGTAATGTTATTTTAATTCCATATACTGACCACCTGCCTAATGTGTATATTTACCACTCATTTAGATAGTTTTAAAAAATTTTATCCTGCTAAAGTGACCAAGAAGATTAATTTCATGGACGAATTTAGATAGTTTTAAAAAATTTTATCCTGCTAAAGTGACCAAGAAGATTAATTTCATGAACGAATTATTGTATTTTCCTTACAATTTTTTCCATTAGATAAAATTCTAAGGATTAGTATTCCATCAGAATTTTTCTCTTATGATAAAATAATCTTTTAAATCAATATATTAAAAAGCAATTATTATAATACTACTGTATATGTATTTTAATTTGACTATGTTAGATGCATATATACAGTTAATAGTAATTGTAATAGAGTATATGTTTGTTATAAGAACTTGTTTGTCAGAAGGTGATATGCACTATGTCATCATTGTTGCTTGACTACAAGTTAATGATTTTAATTAATATAAATTTATAGTTTGGATTAATCTTTCTTTTCTTTTGGCGAAAGGTGAGGATCACTGTCTTGTATAGTGACCACTTGTGAAAAGTGACCAGCCGGGTCGGTCCCAAAGGGTGATCACTGTATATTGTTTTGTTTAAGACAACACTCAAGCTTAATACTTCTTAGCTTTTTCGATGCTAGTTTATCTCAAAGATTTTAGTTGTTCATTTAAATAAAAACAAAATAAAAAATAGATGTTTGCATTTTTCTTTTTTTTACTGTTCTTATTTCATAACTATTTATTTAAAGAAACAGTTTTTGAAGGAAATATTATAATTTTTACATTAAAGAAATATTAAATAATTTCAATTTGATTTATTTTCATGTTTCATTTTATTTTAGATTAACTTTCTGCTTAAAAAATTAAAAAATAGAACAGGATTTAAGTGGTTCGGAGGTTCTGTCATAACAAGAAATTATATATTAAAGGTATATTAATATCATTATTAAAATATTTTTTAAACATTAAATGCTATATTAAATCGAATTTTTTTTTCAGATTCTCAGTGCTGTTTTATCTATCTTTCTCATTCTTTTACAAATGACACAGTTCAAGAAGCCATCTTCAATTATTAAACATTATTGATTTTTTTTTCTTTTCCTGTTTAATATTTTTTTATATTTTAACAAATTACTATGTATTTTGCTGTCTGACGTTCATCAATATATTTCTGCTTTTTATTAAATAGAGGATACCAGAATATCAATACTGTTTATATTTTAACAAATTACTATGTATTTTGCTGTCTGACGTTCATCAATATATTTCTGCGTTTTATTAAATAGAGGATACCAGAATATCAATATAAATCGGCATGATTAAACTTTTGCCCACAGGCTAAATTTCAGTTTTTAAAAAGCACAAACCATTAGGGTTTGTGGTTTTAAAAACTGGGTTTTTTTTAATAAATTTGTAAAATTCGAAAACCGGTTTTTAAATTTAAAGTATCGGTTTTAGGTACAAAAATTAACGGTTTTTAAATTTAAGGTACCGGTTTTAGGTACAAAAATTAATGTGTAAAAATTAATTAATTATTTAATTAAAAACGTTAACATTTTTAATTGAAATTGTCTTAATAAATCAAATTGCAATAAACTTTTGATATATTTGTAAAATCCACAAAACATTTCAACGAAGAAATTTAGCGTATTTTCACTAGCTTCAAAACTCTGTATTATTAAGTTATCTAGAAAAATATTGTATAGAATACATCCAAATTCTTGTATGGAAATAGGTTTCGATGATGAATATATCGGAGACGGAGAAACTCTTAATCAGGGCAATGCTATAAACCAGCGCTTCTCGAGCTTTTTCATTTAGTGATCCCATTTACCCGAGCAAATATTTTCGCGATCCTGGGTATAGAGGTATATGAATTAGAAATACAAATTAAAACATTTGCTAAAATTTCTGCGACCCCCAAATTTAATTACGCGAACTCATATGGGGTCTCGACCCACACTTTGAGAAGCACGGATATATTACGAAGCTATGGAAAAATTAATTCATAAGTTTCTTGAGAAACCTGAAGAAATAATATTAAATCCGAAGATACCGAAGGACGAATTTTCAGTACTTAGATAACCAATAAACGAACAAAGAATTTATATTTATTATTTGATGCCCTAAAAACATTAAACCAAGTTCAGTAGTCGGCCGGATGGCCTCGTGGTAAAGCTGTGGCGTACCACTCTGGAGGATCCGGGTTCAAAGCAAAAGGTCCCACACTTTCAGTTTTCAGGACGTATCCGGGAGCAACCCGTTGAACCCCATCCTTCAGCTATCCAATTGACCCCATCATAGATGTTGGCCAGCCTGTGATGGGCTCTATAAGTAGCTGCCGCTGGATAAAGAATTTCCCATGAGGTTATGGCGGCTTTACCAAACTAACCTAACCAACCAAGTTCGGTAGCCAGTGAGAGAGTTTTCAGATAGCCTGAAAACTCTCACTGGTAACTAGAATAAGAACAAAATTAAGTAATCGTTCGGTCGAAATTAAATAATCGTTCGGTCGACATTTGAAATCATATTTTCTGATGAAAAATATTAAATGAAATAAAAATTTATATTTTGTACGGATTTTAATTATTTTAGTTTTTTTTTTAATTTGGTTAGTGTGGAGTATATTTTATTTTGCTATATATTTTGTAGTTACATAATGTCGACATTTTGAAATCATATTTTCTGATGAAAAATATTAAATGAAATAAAAATTTATAATTTATATTTTGTACGGATTGTAATTATTTTAGTTTTTTTTTTTTAATTTGGTTAGTGTGGAGTTTATTTTATTTTGCTATATATTTTGTAGTTACATAGACATTAAATAGACTGAAAAATTTTTAATTAAAATTGTAAAAAATGTTTATACTTATATTTTGTTTTTTGTTTTACAAAAATTCGAAAACCACTTTTTTCAAAATTTGGTTTTTGTATAAACCCTATCCAGCATTATGTGACTTTTTTAAAGAGATTTTTCAGTATAAAAACTTAAAAAAAGTAATTATCATTTTGTGGATCGTTCAATAAAATATATTTGCATTTATCATTTAAGATATTTTTATTGATAAATAAATGTTTTATCAGACTTTTCTCAAAATAATACTTCATTGAAAATGCCGTTTAACAAACATGTTTTATCATATCTAATCTATAATAGTACTATATATTTTTTATGAATTAATAATAAAAAAATTAAAAATGATATTTGACTATCTGTGATCGATACTATTTTTTTAAGTTTGGCCACCCCTTATATATATGATCAAAATAGATCATATATATAAGGGGTGGCCAAACTCCATGTCACTACGAGCCACATAGAATCATCTCAAATACTCGAGAGCCGCATTTTCTTTCTGGATCAATGAGAACAATATAGATGCATACTACTTTTCACAATAGATAAAAAATAATATTTCTCTAATTTGTTTAACTTAAATCTTAAATATGCTTGATATTTACTATTGACTTTCATAGTATGGAGAACATTGAAGGTACCAAAGAGCCGCAGTTTGGCCACCTCTGATATATATAAAAAACTTTCTTAAAATTAATTATCATTAATTGGCTAACAAAATCTACAAGATATATTAATGAAAACAGACAACAAATTCTTTTGGCTGGTTTTTGTAGAGAAATATACTTAGACAAATCAGAAATACGTAGTTATTTCTATCTTGATGAAAAATCCTGAAAAATGAATTACAGTGCATGCTTTTGATAAAAATAAAAAAGGAGTAAATAAAATATGTATGAAAGATCATAACTCTAAATTTATTATTTTATAAGAAATTCTTCAATCTTTCATATTGGTTTTTGATTTCTTAGTAGTTTCTTAGTAGACCCCTGATTTGGCCAGGTAACGTAATCAAGTTAGGAAGCTTAAAAAAAACTTATAAACGGAGAATAATACTGACAAAAGACAAGCTTTGAGGAATGAATATCTTACTACATTTAATAAATATAAAACATCAATCAACAAAAGCCGTTAATGCATGAAGGAAATTTTGTAAGGAAGCTGAAGAGATAAAGCCGTGGTGTGATGCATACAAAATAGTATGCAAAAAAAAGAATCTCTTTGGACTTCCAAACTCAATCAAATTGGAAAACGATTCTTATACTATGAATATCAAAGACATTTAATAATATTGTTGGGGAACTCTTCCCTGAAGACGATTTAGATAACGATACATTGAAGCATAAGTATATTCGATTGGCTATCAACTCTCTCCCTAATTCTATGGATGATAAAATTTTCACTCTTCAAGAAGGTAAGAAAGCTTTTGGGGAAATCAACATCCGTAAAGCCCCTGGCTATGATTGTATTACAGGGTCTATGGCTAGAAACACTTTTATCGCCATTCCTAATGACATCCTACTTCTTTTTAATTAATGCCTCTCACTCGGATATTTCCCAGAAGAATGGAAAGTGGCATCCTTAAAGCTTATCCCTAAACCTAATACTAATCTTTCTTTAGCTTCTGGATATCGACCCATCAGCCTTCTCCCCATTATTGGGAAAATTCTTGATAAGATTTCGATAAATCAACTTAATTGGTTCCTTGGGAAGATTGACTTTTTAGCGATAAACAGTTTGGATTTCGTCCTGGAAAATATGCCATCATGGCAGTCAGCAGAGTTTTGGACTTTATTAAGAATTCTAAAATGGAGAATAACCATACTGCCATTGTATTAATACTGACTTTAAATCAGCCTTTGATAGCGCTTGGAGACCAAGGATTGTTTTTAATCTTAAAAAAAGTTTGGTTGTCCTCTCATCCTTTACAGACTTCTTCAGAGCTGTTTAACTGACAGATCCTCGATTGTCTTTATTCCTAACAACAACTTATGTTCGATAATAATAGTGGCTGTCCCCAGGGATCTTGCTCCTGGCCCACTTTATGGAACATCCTTTATAACGATTTTCTCAAGTCTAATAATTGCCTTCCTGCTGACACTAGTATTCATGGATTTGCTAATGATACCATCCTAATTGCAAAACATAAAAATAGAGATGGACTTGACAATCTCATTAATAGAACCCTAACTTTTATTGTAGAATGGAATAAGAAATTGAATCTCTCAATCAACTTTAACAAATGCAGCTGCCTCCTTATTGGAAGGAAAGATCCTCTCAAAAGGAAGATTTCTGTTAAGATTGACGGTAACCGTATTAAGTGTGTCAACAACCTTAAATATTTGGGAATCATTATTGATCACAAACCTAACTGGCACTCGCATATTGAATACGTCACTAATAATGCTTGCAAAATCTTACATAACCTCAGAAGACTAGGTGGAAACACTTGGAGTTACAGCTCTGCAGCCCTTCGAGCTACTTATTTCGCTGCAGTGGAACCAATAATCTCTTACGGGGCTGCTATCTGGGATGGAGCTACGAACAAAAGCCATATTAAAAGTAAGTTGCTCTCGCTTCGGTGCAAAGCAGCTATTGGTATTTGTAAAAGCTATAGAGCTGCACCAACAAATGCTCTCCTTGTGGCAGCCAAATTAAAGCCCATCTATCTGAAAATCCAACAAATTTATCTGGAAAATGAGATTATTAAGAACAACAATAGTAAAGAAATCCTGAACTTAACGCAAGATCTTATTAACTTTTGCGAGACGGTCAAGAATAATTCAACTGAACACTTTCCTAACCTACTTCTCCATTCTGGTAAACGGATTCACAGCCAGTGGAGTACTGAAATTCAGTATAAAACCAATGTTCTTAACATCTATACTGACGGATCTAGAAACGAGAACGGAGTGGGAGCTGGAGTTTTGTTTTTAGATAGCAATTTTAGAACTATCTTTCAAGGCTATTACAAACTCGCAAATCATTGCAGCATTATTCAGGCGCTATTTTAGAACTATCTTTCAAGGATATTACAAACTCGCAAATCATTGCAGCATTATTCAGGTTAAACTGTATGTTATTTACTGTTCAGCCTGAGTATTTACAGGACTTGTTGAATTTGACAAGAATAACTATCCTTATTCTTCTATCTACATTTTCTCTGACAGTAAATCTGCACTGAGTATGCTAACCAAGAAACGATGCAATTCTTTTCTTGTTTACAAAAATCAGAGAAATCTATCAAGTTCTCCACGAAGAAACAAAGTCTTCTCCACTTGGATCAAGGGACATTCTGATTCCGTCGGTAACGATAAAGCTGATTTGCTCGCTAAGAAAGCAGCTAGCATTCAATTACCTATCGTTTATTCCAGAATTCCAACCTGCCAAATCAAAAAAGTTATTAATAACGAAATCATTTTCCTTTGGCAAGAGGAGTGGGAGAACAGCTCGACTGGCAGACATGCCTTCAAATTCATGCCGTCTATTAAATTTATTCTCGAATACAATTATTTCCGTCTTCGTATACTCTGACTCAGATAAAACCTACCTCGAAGGGTTTAATATTTTAAATAATAATAGTTGCGATTGCGGTATCAACACATCTCAAACTGTGAGTCATTTTCTTTTACATTGCTTGCATTTTTGTATCCAAAGTACTTCTCTGAAACGAAGAGCGGTTATGGCTGGCTTCAGCTGGCTACCTCGAAGGGTTTAATATTTTAAATAATAATAGTTGCGATTGCGGTATCAACACATCTGAAACTGTGAATCATTTTCCTTTACATTGCTTGCATTTTTGTATCCAAAGTACTTCTCTGAAACGAAGTGCGGTTATGGCTGGCTTTAGCTGGTCTTGCAAAGAAGAAAACTTTATCACAAATAAGTCATTATTCAATTCTCTCCTGGACTATATTGCGGTAACTGGTGCTTTAGTTCCATACTCTTCCCAAATTACTAGCGGAATCTCCAGCAGCTAACTGGTCTGTTGTTCCCTGTGGTTTTCTTCGTTCAATTGTAATTCTTTGGTCTCACCTCCGTCCTCTTGGTAGTGCTACTCTGCTGTGTGTACCTGCTGTGATATGAACTCTCACTGATCCTCAGTGCTTTGCTACCTCAGTGAATATGAATGCGACTTCCTCGCCTACAGTGAGATTTTGAACTTTTTCGTGCAGTTACTACTGCGATATATTGACTGAAATTGCTGGCGGTGTAACTCTCTCCTGGACTATATTGCGGAAACTGGTGCTTTAGTTCCATACTCTTCCCAAATTACTAGTAGAATCTCCAGCAGCTAACTGGTCTGTTGTTCCCTGTGGTTTTCTTCGTTCAATTGTAATTCTTTGGTCTCTCCTCCGTCCTCTTGGTAGTGCTACTCTGCTGTGTGTACCTGCTGATATGAACTCTCACTGATCCTCAGTGCTTTGCTACCTCAGTGAAAATGCGACTTCCTCGCCTACAATGAGATTTGTGAACTTTTTCGTGCAGTTCGCTACTGCGATATATTGACTGAAATTGCTGGCGGTGTGGAAGGTTTCCTGTAACTTTTTCCTGGATTGATAGTTGTGTTCCAGCCGTAAATCTTCTGCCTTCTCAATGGATATACTGCTCCGGACTGCCACTTTAAGTCTTCCTTGGACTTTCTTTTTTATTTATTTTATTCTTATATATTTAATTTTATGTTATGTTTTTTTGTATCTATTATGTTATTGTGAACTATGTTACAGCCGTAGGGCTTGAAACGTATTATGAAACTATGCCCTCACACCTCTAGTGACCTATCACACTTCTTCTGATAGGAATTCTATTCTTTTCTCCCACTTTCCACTTACTAACTCTTCTCACTTCTTTTCAATCCTATTGGTCAAATCTCTGAGTATGCCATTCTATCACCTTTCTTCCTTGTATCCCTGTTGACGGATCAACATGGATATATAATTTTACTCTTTCCTCGCACTATGAGTGCAATGTGCCCTTAGGTTCCATTGCAAATATTATTCATCTGGATGTGTAATATCACCATTCTTTTTTATTAAAAGGATTTTTAATCATCCCGTATATAAAAAAACTTTTTCAAAAATTAATTAGCATTGATTGGCTAACAAAATATATAAGATATATTAGTAAAAATCGACATTAAAAATATTTTTGGCTAGTTTTTATAGAGATAAATGCCTAGACAGATCAGGAACTCGTAATTCTTTTTATCTTGATGATAAATCCTGAGAAATGAATTACAATGCATGCTTTTGATAAAAATAAAAAGAGTAAATAAAATGTATATGAAAAATTATATTTTTATAAATTTGTTATAAAGTAATAAATACTATATAAAGTAATAATTATGTCTATATCTATCAATACAATTAAAGATTGATAACTGAAAAGTTATCAATCTTTAATTGTATTGATAGATATAGACATAAAATAAGAAGATTTCGAGTAAATACAAAAACAATAATTGATTATGATCGAACAATTCATCATATGATCCTGTCCTACCATGTTGTAGTAAACTCAAGATATAACTCCTTTATCACTAACTCACAGATATCAAAAGTTTTTTGTTTATTATATAGAGGTAATGACCTTCGACAGAAAAATGATTACAGCTGTGTAATTAATTTGTGAGGGTGCAATATGACCATAAATTTTGATGTTAAATACGGAGGTTAACTTGACAGCAAATAAAACAAATCACACTAATTTGAGGTAGGGTACGCTGGGAAAAAGAATAATTGAATAGAATTTTATTGAGGACTAACCAAAAAGTATATATATATATATCTACAAACATTCGAATAAATCAAAATTTTCATAATTTTCTGCTGAATCTGAAGTTAGTCCCTATCTCCATGCAAAATTTCAAGTTCCTAACATTTCTAGAAATGCCCAAACCATTCAGGATAACATAAAAATAACCATCTATATCAACGGTTCTCAATCTTGTTTTTTTCTCCGGGCCACATATATTTGCTAAATTAAGCGGACCGCAACATGCTATATAAGCATTGGACAACCGGTTGGTATCACGTGAAAAAATTTTATAAGCAAATTAGGAAAATTCTAATTTTTCCAGATTAAAAAAAAATCTTTTTTAATGTCAGAATTTTTATTTTTATTTTATTTTATTTTTGCATGTGGGAAAAGAATTCTGCGCTTTTATTAAATTCATGACTGTGCGTTCCGGACCGCACGTAAAAGCTTGCCGGGCCACATGCGGTCCACGGACCGCAGGTTGAGAATGGCGGATCTATATAGTCCGTTACTCTGCAATAATCAATGATATTTCTCAGATTATTTCATTAGAATTCTCATTTAGATGTCCGGATTATCAAAAGTAAATATTTAACAACGATACGATATTAAAAAGTAATTTTCGTCGATATTTTTCTGTATTTTCTCTGCTTTTATTCCTATTACAATTAAGATAATGGAGTAAATAAATCAATGTTTCCATGGTTATCATTATTGATCAATTGATTTCAACACCACCACATTAATAACCATTTCAAAGACAGTTGGCTAGTATATCAAATACGTCTATAACTATCACCATATAAAGTAATATAGTCGAATATAAAATGAAACAATGGAACTGAATTGTTTCTGTTTCCAATGCATCTGCAGTCCGTTTATAAATGTATTGAATATCTACGGAAGCCCGATTTTATATAACTGCCATAAAAATAACAGATATGCAAAACCTCAATATTTATATGCCATAATCACCTATGTTTTAATTTGGTGTCACTCTTATTTACATATATCCAATGTATTTAGGCCTGCAACGTCACGATATTTTATTTTCTGTTATAGTCTACAGTTACCTAACTCAGTACAACCGATTTATCTCCTCTTATTCGGAATTTGGAATGGAGCTATAGCCTCTATAATATCCGCATTTATAGCATCTAGATTAATAAATACGTGGAACAAGAGTCTTTTCTACGTTGAGCGGCTCGATATAATTCTCGTTGGCAAAAATTCTGATAAAACTATAGAAATTGAACTATTTAAGTTGGAAAACAAGATATTTGTTCATATTTCACTGTCCCAGTTTTCCACATCTCTATTTATTTTTGCATTTGTCACGTATCTAGAAATTCCTTGCACTGCACTCAAATCCACTTTGAATATTATCATCACTTTTTGTTTTTTTTTCCATGACGTTTTTATTACTGTGGTTATTCGTCAGCAAACCACTTTGAATATTATCATCACTTTTTGTTTTTTTTTCCATGACGTTTTTATTACTGTGGGATATGCTTGTTATTCGTCAGCAACACATTATCTCTTATATAAATATGTTTCATTAAAATTTCAGCTATTTTTCAAATCTTACTAACAGTTTCTGATTCCCGGGAAAGAAAAGAATCTCTGAAAATTGTTATAGATGCTATTAAAGTAATTTATGACATTTTGAATGTAATGATAAGATTATTTAATTATGGTTTTAACGTACTTGTTTTTATCATTGGGATATTTTTCTTTGGATTTTTCGTTGTTTTCTGAAAATTTCGTTGTATTCATTACTTTTTATTATTCAAGATTTTCCTACGCAATTAGTAAGCATTGCAATAATATTTTTATCATTCACATTTTTAATACTTATTTCCTTAGCTGCAAGTTCGATATCAAATGTGGTAAGTATTGATTTTTTGTTGATATGTTTGATTATTTAGTTGAGTTTTCAAATATCGGATATAAAATGTGAGTTAAGACGACTCTGC
>AYEL01082341.1:0-52340 GCA_000484575.1 Olivierus martensii | reverse complement strand
TTGTAAGTGTTTGGAGTCTAATAAATTTATATTTTCTTATTATCTAACTTGTTTGAGAAATTCTTTAATTTATTAGTGTAAGTTCTAACCTCGTTTGTTCGTTTCACTTCTAACACTTAATCGGCACTTTAGTAATAAGTTCCGATTTCTGATTTTGTTTCGTCAGTTAGACGTTACGTTATTGTTAAATTGTTTTGTAGTTAATTAGTATTAAGTTAGAACTTAGATA
This sequence comes from Olivierus martensii, assembly GCA_000484575.1. Lineage (NCBI taxonomy): Eukaryota > Metazoa > Arthropoda > Arachnida > Scorpiones > Buthidae > Olivierus > Olivierus martensii. Next base: position 52,111 of record AYEL01082341.1, on the reverse strand, counting down.
AAGACCTGAGCTCAGGCCGAACTCTGGATTGCAGAGTCGCTAGTACCGTTAGGTTTAGTATATAATTCGTAGTATCGACATTCGTTCTAAACAGCGACTTTGCAAGAATATCCATTAAATTCTGGTAAAAATCATAAATTATTTCAAATGTAAATTCATTCATTATTTTTATATCTAATTTAATGATTATGAATGAATTTGCATTATGAATATTCAAACTCCTATCTTGAAAATGGCGGCTCTATAAGTGGCTGCCGCCAGATAAAAATATTCCATGAGGATAGTTCGGCTTAATGGCAGGCTTAGGCCTTGCGTGACCACTTCGCTGATTCAGCCAATGGATCAGGAGGTTATCGCGGGTTTCAAGAAATTATACATTCGCGCGCTGTTTCGTCAGTGTTTTGAAGCATGCCAGTTCTTCTCAGCGATGACATTAAAAGCTTTTCGGAAAGAAAAATTTGATATACTTGAAGCTATCCAGCTCATTCAAAAGGCCTGGTCAGAAGTCACTCAACGACAGCTGAATTCTGCTTGGCGAAAGCTGTATCATCCTGCATTCAGGGAGAAGGAAATGATTTCCCTGAAATTATGGATGAAATTGTGACAACTGCTAGAGATCTGGAATTGGAGGTGAATGAAGTTAACATTGAAGAAACTCATAATGGAATATGAAAATGATCTGACGACAGAAGAACAATCAAGAACTCTTGAATGAAGAACACCATGAAACTCAGCGGGATGTGCTTTCTTTGGAAAAAGATGAAGACGAAAGAGGACCAATGCCGACATATGTTATTAAAGATCTTTTGAAGAAGTGGGAGGATGTCGGAACAACGGTCTTAGAATGGCATCCAAACCGGAATGAGGTCCATAGACTTGGGGATTTCTACAATGACAATGTTATTTATCACTTCCGAAAAATTTTGAAGAGAGAGAAGCAATCGACATTGGATAGATTCTTTAACGCCCCATAAATGGAAAAAAACCATGACTAATGAAAATATAAGACTGTGTATGTATATATATTATTGTAATTACAATAATAAATAAACTTAAATAAAATGTATAAATAAACTTAAATAAAAAATTTTATAATTTCTTACTATGTTTTCTTGGGTCTCCAGAACGAATTAATCAAATTCTCATAGAAACCTATGTTAAATCGATAATAGGTTAACGAACAAATTCGGATAACGAACATTTTTTTGGAACCGATTATGTTCGTTAACCGATCACCCACTGTACTATATATTTCAATGTATTTTAGAAATGAACAGATGCTATAACAACCAGACTTTAGAGCCAATTACCTTCGTTGTAATATATTCTACTCTATTGTATAAGATGGTAAATCCAATTTTGTAATAAAACTATTATTAATTATATTAGAATAATTTTTGTATCTATTTAGAGCCAATTACCTTCGTTGTAATATATTCTACTCTATTGTATAAGATGGTAAATCAATTTTGTAATAAAACTATTATTAATTAGATACAAAAATTATTCTAATATATCTCATTTTAGATGATTTTAGCTAAAATGAGATAGATACAGAAATTATTTTAATATAATTGAACATATATATCACTTCTATAACTTCTTACTTAATATTATTATTAAATTAAGCCAGGTTTTTTTTTTATTAATTTTCCCAAATCACAATTTATTTTTCGATTTTTATTAGCAAAATTGGCATCCCAAATTACAGCGTCCCTAGTCAATCGCTTAAATTCACCTAATTATATGTCCAGCATTCTATATAATGTATGCATTACTCCATACTATTTACATTATTCGATGATAATAAGTAATTCATACTGTAAGAATAGAAAATTCGTATTTTACAATACAGTCGATTCCGCTTAATTGGGCCACCGATTAATTGAGACGGCCGCTTTTTGGGCCAAATCTCAAAGAACAGTACACCAAACTAAGCCACCGGTTAATTGAATTTTAGCGCCTGTTGCTTTTTTGGGCCAAATCTCAAAGAACAGAAACCAAATTAATACATAATTTAAACGCTTAATTGGGACAGTAGCAGAAAAGGAATTTAACAATTTTTGATATATTTTAGGGATTTTTCGAAAATATGTCAACACTACGTACACTAATATTTGGCAACACTAGAGTGATGCGAATCAGTTTTCTATCGTCGTGCGTCTGACAAGTATGCATCTGCTTAAAAGTATACCGTTACTATATACTGCACCTAGCGATATTCATTTACAATGTCGATTTTATTTAAAATTTTTAAAACTTTGCCAAGATGCCGAGAAATACGAGCAGCAATTTTATACTTTCGAGTAAAATTGCTTCGCTAGATAAAATTAAAAGCGAGCCTAATACAAGCCATGGTAGACTCGCTGATATAACTGGTGTACCAAAATCTATTATAGCGCGTCTCCTACAACAAGAAAATTAACTGGGTGATGAGTGGGCATTACAAAAAGAAATTTCAGGAATATCCAAAAGAAATCGTGATGAATGATCCAAAAGTCGGAGAAGCATTAGATCAATGGTTTTCTATAGTTAGCTGGAGATGCGTGAATATCAGCGGCCCATTTTCCTGTATTTTGGTTTAATAAAGCATTAAAATAGGTACCTAATTATTATTATTTTACCTATTTATTTATTTATCTACGTATTACATATTTTATTTTTGATTTTATTATTCGTTCGTTCGTTTTCGTTTAATTGGGCCAAAATGGATTAGTCCCGACGTGTCCCAATTAAGCGGAATCGATTGTATATGATTTTTTTATTTGTACTTTATTTTTTAAAGAATCATTATCTAATAATGTGCGATTCAGTTTAAGACAGTTAATCTTTATTTAAGATCCTCAATTTTCCATTTTTTGTAAAAATTAAAAAAGAATTGTAGAATATATAAGTAAGGCTCTTTTAGTTAGTTCAAATAAAAAAATTAGCGGATGGATAAAAAGTTGCAGTCAAAATAAAGTAAAATATTCAGTATATAAATCTATAGAACATATCGAGAGGCACGGCAGATATATAAGTAAGGCTCTTTTAGTTAGTTCAAATAAAAAAATTAGCGGATGGATAAAAAGAAAGTTGCAGTCAAAATAAAATAAAATATTCAGTATATAAATCTATAGAACATATCGAGAGGCACGGCAATGACTAAGTTAAGTTCAATATGGCCTCGCGCCCACACGCAATCATCAGTTGGTCAACTATTTCATTGCAGGAGTGAGAACAAATAGACTGCGCCCACTAGCAACTCTTGTTGGCGGACTAAACAATAGGTGTCCTTTGTTCTCACTTCTGCAATTAAATAGTTGACCGACTGATAATTGCGTGTGGACGCGAGGCCTATGACTGACTGACTCTTGTTGCGGGAGTCATTACAGCCTAAATTTAACTAATTACAGTGGTGCCTCACAATTCGACACTAATCTATCGCCGAACGAATGTATCGCAATTCGACACTAATCCGTCGCCGAAGTAATGGCGAATTGAGAAATTGTCGACTTGTGGGACAATATTTCCCATATAAGACTATGGAAAATAGATTAATTCATTGTTGGACTCCTCTTGCAATTCGACACTAACCGTCGCCGAAGTAATGTCGAATTGAGAAACTGTCGAATTGCGGGACACTATTTCCCATATAAGACTATGTAAAATAGATTAATTCGTTATCGGTCTATTTCCCATATAAGACTATGTAAAATAGATTAATTCATTATCAGTCCCATCATTTTCCATATTAGGACTATGTAAAATAGATTAATTCGTTATCGGTCCCCATTCCACTCCCCTAAGAGTGAGATGAGAAAGATAGGCTATTGAGATCCACCACGAACTATAGAGGGCGCTACGTGCAGGCGCAATGGCTGTGGAAAGGGTGAACAACACAACACAGAAAGCTTGTCAGCAGGATTGTTATATTTAGCGTTCAATAATCTCGTACGAAATTCTGAAAATTCTCGTATTTTTGTGTATTTTAAAAACCATTCTCGTACTTACCATTAATTAAAACATACTGAAAGGGTTGGTTAGAGAAGGAAATGTAATAAACATGATAAACTTATTCTTGAATTTAGAAACATTCGTCTACCAAATAATAAATATTTTATTATTTTTGGTTTTACTATGTTAATTTTTCATTAACTCGAATATTATTTGGAATCGGATAATAAATCAATTCCTTCGATGCTGATTTCAGCCGAATCTAATTCTTCAGCTTCGGATATATTACTGCTATCGTTATTTTTATTATTCAAATTATTAATTTTAATTAAAATGATAAAACTTGATTGATTTTTCCAAGAAATTGTTAATCTGCCATCAGCAATTCAACATTTTTCTGATAATGTTTTTTGTTTAAGACACGTTCGCTATATACTTATATAATGAATATAATTTGAGTTTTATCGGAAACCTATATTACGTTTACATTATTTTAATTACAAAATTACTTATTATAATAACGTGATAAATATATTTATATTACATTGATATCTTTGAAAAATTTAAAATATTGTGATGTAAATTTTGTAAAGTTTTTCACACTGCGTTTATTTAAAAACGCTGAAAGTTATTCCAATTGCGAAAGTTACACTCCACAATTAGTTTGTTTGAAATAGTTAGCACTAAAAGTTAAAGTACTTTAACTTTTCTTACTATTTATTACTCCTAAATATAACTTAAATGGAATATGTCCACCACCTCTTTATTTGAATAGACTAAAACTATACTCATTTCTCATTGATTAGAAACGAAGGAAAAAACTAAGTATACAAACTGATAGACTACTTTTTGTTTGAAGAAAAATTTTTGATTTTTATTCTTAAAGAAAAGAATTCTGAAAATTATCGTACATCTCGGATACGAGATAGACGTAAGCTCGCATCTTATACATATATCCAAAATTCCCGTATGTTTACCAGAATTCTCGCACATATATTAACCTCGAAGCTTGTTTATGTGTTGAAAAGATTCACCCTTTGAAAAGTTCCAAAAAAATCCGCTAGAGGTCATATCGAAGCTTGGCGGATCTCAATGTTTTATGTGTTTTGCTATTGTATAACACACTAAATTACAAAATACACTATATTATACACAATATACAATTTATCAGCTCTTGGATGTTGGAATAAAGTCATCTTTATCCAGTTCTACCTTTGAATCTATAAAACCAGTCTCGACTTGCTTTAAATTTCGCAGTTTGATCTGAGGTTTATTCTGAAGTTTTTTTTCTGTATTTTTTCGAAAATTAACCTAGATTTTCGCAGATCATTGCTTCTCTTTATCTATTTTTTATCTAATCCAGTTGAAAAGCAGCTTTTCCATCTCTTAACTGATTAAAGATCTATTCTTGTCAGAAATTTTTTGTACTCCAGCAGACACTCCAGCACCCATAATCTTCTCTTTCTGTTGCAAAACGTTGCCAAGTTATTCTAGAACGCCATACTCTTGAGCTACATCTGTAATTATTTTACTTTTCTGCATTTTATCTGCAATTTCTTTCTTCTTCTACATATATACCCAAATCAAGTTCTTCTTTTCTGAATTATTCTTCCGTTCAATTTCTTTGAACTCATCTCTAAATTTCACTCAAAAAATAATAATAACTACGGTTGTGTAAATTTTTTACTTTCTGAAAAATGCAGAATTGAAAATTAAAACAAACAACACGAACACCAAGCAGCCTAATAAGAAGTGACAAATAATCGTGCAAATAACATCACACAATTCCATCAACGCGCATGCGCCTTCCTGAGAAACTGAATTGTCGAATTGAGAGACTGACGAATTGCGGGACGTCGAATTGCGAGGCACCACTGTATTATTAATCTAACAATTATATTTCAGAAAAATATTCAATAGGACTCCGACTATGAAATTTGAAGTTTCAAATCAAATTAATAATAGAAGTAGAGCGGTTTAAAAATTGCAAAATAGACAAAAGAGCGGTGTTTTTCCCTCCTCCTCCGAAGACTTTTACAAGTCGCATCGTTCTACTGCTATCGATGAAATTTGTAATATAAGTATTTCTTAGGTTATTCAGATCCCTGAAAATTTCAATATTCATCAAAATCAAAATAGAGGGGAAAATGAGTGCATTTTCCATCAACACTTCTACACATATCGCACTGTTTAACTGTTTTTTTTTTTTAATTTGGACTATTGGCATATCTTAGCTCAATTAAAATCATATGAAAATTTTGTCCCAACTAGGCTAAAATTAAAAGATGAAAAGGTGTAGAAGAGGCTGAATTTTCTTCTCTAAAATTGTCTTCATAGGTCACACAGCTCAACCGATTTCGAATAAATCTGGAATATAAATATTGCTTGTTAAGATTTTCTGAAAATACAACCAACAGGTCCAAAATGAAGAAAATAGAAGATCTTTTCATCATCAACTCTTCTACCCAGTGGTGGCTGGTGCATAGGCACTGCGGAACTGCAGTACCACCAATTTTTTTCGATATGTAAATATATTTATTAATTTATTTATATTTGCTTGTAATATTTAATTTTATTATCAACCATCCTATACAAATCTTTTATTTTGTATAAAAAATAATAAAAATCTATCTTGTATCATTTAGGAGAGCTAATGACGCTATCGGCACTGCGCTTACCTCAGTGCCGTATTACTATTCGGGCATGCTCACGCCAGCATAGGAACGCCATAGTGACAAGCGTGGATGCGAGTTGTTAGCGTAAAGGCCGGTTCACACTACAGCCAGTGAGCGAGACGCGCGCGTCTGCGATGTCTCGCGAAACACGCACACTCGCGCGAGTGATCGCGTTCGTATTGTTCACATACCGGCGTGCGTATTTAGAAGAAGTCAATCAGGGACAGCCATGCATATGCACTGATTGACCAATGACAGCGGTCGACTTATTTTACTGTAGTGTATACCTCTTCGATTTTAATTAACAAATTGAATGTGCGAAAGGTTTTTGTAAATCTGTGTTATTATTATTAGTTTTAAATCAACTAATTGTTTAATTTAGGAAGCTTGACGATAATTCACGAAAAATATATTAAAATTACATCTAAACTTTTATCGATTTCCTGAAAGTGTAATTATTTTGACATTCAATTGGTACGCTATGCCTAATTAATTACTACGTATAGTTTATCGTTGGTAAGCACACGAGATGGCGTCCATTGGTGACGGCGCTTGTTCTGATGCTCCTCGTTGGCTGACTTGTGTTTCTTGTAATGATTTTATCCCTGGCCAAGATACTTTTATTACCTGTTCTCGTTGCTTGAACAATCAACAGTTACAGTGCTTTGGTATCTCACAGACTAATTTTCGTAAAATGTCCAAACGAAATAAAAATTCCATTCTTTGCTCTGTTTGTAAAGGATCTGAAAACGAGCTCATCTGATATAAAGGAAAAATATCAAGGTAATGACAATTTAGATGACATCTCTACAGTCAATAATGAATTTCATGATATAATTAATAGTCAGTCGACTGTGACTAGTGAGTCGAGTGAAGATAAAAAAATTATTGGTGTCTTTGTTCTCAAGTGCGCTTGAAACGTCTATGTCAAAATCTATTGAAAACCTGAATATTCGACTTTCCGCAATTGATGATAAATTAGATTCGATGCATCATTATTTTGATAGAAAGGTAAATCATATTATCGAGATGATTGAACATAACTGTGAAAATGATTTTAAGATATTAAATCGTATTCAACAATTTGATGAAGGTCTATTACACGTAAAGTGGTCAATTGATGAGCAGCTTAGTAGTGTTAGAGACGCTTATCAAAAAACGATTGATAATCTCGAACGACATATCCATATTTTGTTAAACACCCATTCTGTACAGATTAGTAAAAACCCTGCTGATATACAGTTACCTGAATCTCTTCCATCTGACTCGTCTTGTTCGCGTGTCCAGTGTGAAGGTCAGCTGACTGCTCCTTTTCCTCATGAAATTTTACGTCATAATCTCTGTAATGATTTGTCTGATGTTAAATCTGCCAATTATCGAGATATCCCTTCTCGCTTCATGGGAAATCATGAAGTTATGGAGAGTTTCTTTTCTCTTCAGAAAAGAAACTCTCCATAACTTTAAATCAACACATTGGTGCTAGCACCCTTATATCTGGTGATAAGGATTCTGTTAGCTTAAATCAACGTGTTTTACCCATTGATGAAGAGGTATTGAATAATCATACTTCTACAATCCCAGTTCTACATCCAATGCCTGACTTTACTCACCTTCAAAGAATTTTTGTGAGTAGACTACATCCTGATACTACTATGCAACAGGTGAAAGACTTTTTGATTCATCATATCGAGATATCCCTTCTCGCTTCATGGGAAATCATGAAGTTATGGAGAGTTTCTTTTCTGAAGTTATTATGGAGAGTTTCTTTTCTCTTCAGAAAAGAAACTCTCCATAACTTTAAATCAACACATTGGTGCTAGCACCCTTATATCTGGTGATAAGGATTCTGTTAGCTTAAATCAACGTGTTTTACCCATTGATGAAGAGGTATTGAATAATCATACTTCTACAATCCCAGTTCTACATCCAATGCCTGACTTTACTCACCTTCAAAGAATTTTTGTGAGTAGACTACATCCTGATACTACTATGCAACAGGTGAAAGACTTTTTGATTCATCATTTTCATGTTGATGTTAATGTGACTAAACTCAAAACAAAATATCAAACTTATGCTTCGTTTCTTTTCTCGATAGACTCAAATAAAACAGACGAGATTATTAATAGCTCCGCTTGGCCATCTAACATCTTGGTAAAAATATTTAAATCTAAACACTCCTCTACTAATTTTGTTGGTTCTACAAATGCCAAATTAGTTTCAAATAATCGTTACTTTTACAATACTAATACAGCCAGATACGCTAATCTGTAGCAATTGCAGAACTCTAATTCTTTTAATGACATTACTATTACTTCCTTCTACCAGAACATTCGATCGCTTAATAATAAAATTTGTGATTTTGAAGTACTCTTAAATTTACAGTATGAGAATATATTTTTTGTGGAAACTTGGCTGCAGGATGATTGCTGTACAGATATCAATAATCTTTGTCAAAAATTTCATTACAAGCAATTTAATATTTTTCGTGATTATTCTCGAGGTGGTGGCCTTATGATACTAACAAAATTTAGCAATTTTCGTCTGTTTGCAGTATATAAAGATTTCTATGTTATTATTATATCTTCTTCACTTCGCTTGTGCTTTTGTTTGTCTTACTTTCCCCCAGATTTGGTTATAAACAATAGAACCGATATAATATTTCGGTTACAAACTGATTTGAATCTTTTAACTAAAAGGCACTCTACTTATACTGTTATTTTATTAGGTGATTTTAATTTAACCAATGTTATATGGAAAAATCGTTATCCTTATTATTCTAAAGCGAATAATTTCGAAATTACTTCTCTGAATGAAATTGTTTTCTTTTTTGCTTTTCAACAATTAATCTTAGAGCCATCTCGAAATGCGAATTATCTGGACCTTTTATTCGTGATTAATAAAAACGATATTATGGTTAAACTAACTAATCCGACTATTGATTCTGTTAGAAATCCAAATTACAATTCCATTGTGGATTCTGATCCGCTATTTATTAATAATTTTGACATTTTGTTTTCCCCTTCTTGTCTTTCCGTCCGATCATGCTTCAGTATCTTTTTTGATGCATCTTGGAAGTACTTTTACTACTACTAAGACTGATCTCAATCGTTTCTCTATATTTGACTGGAAAAATGCTTATTGGCCCGCTATACAGACTTACTTATTTGGTTTAGACTGATCTCAAATTTATTCGGATTGTATCGATCTCCGATACAAGTTTGACACGCTTTATTCTTACTTTCATAAAGCTGTGAATGCCTTTGTTCCAATGCGTGTTTTCTCTTCGTCATATTCGCCGCCTTGGATAACTAAAAAAATTCGTACTTTGAAAAATCTGAGAAATAAATTTCACAAAAGGTGAAGATTTTATGCACGTTTAGAAGATTACCGTTTGTTTAGGAAGTATGATACCTTATTTATAAAAGAACTTAAAACTGCTAAAATAACCTAAATCAACTCCTTACCTTATCGAACCCTTACTTCGAATAAATTCTTTTGGCAAACACTGCCTAGTTTTTCGAGAGGCAAAACTCGTTGTTCTCCGAACCTTATTTCAGCGGATTTAAAAATTGAAATTCTTAATAATTTGAAAAATAAATTCTCTGACACTCGTACAAATACTACATCTATCCCCATAAATACGAAGTTTGGAAATTCTGGAAGGTTCATTACTTTTTTTGACAAAAAAGATTTTATATTTGCTCTACGTAAGTTGAAAAATACCTCCGCTGGTCCGGATGATATACCTGTTTTGTTTCTTAAAAACCTACAACATGATTTAATCGACCATGTTATTTTTCTATTTAATTTATGTATTTCCCAAAATTTTTGTCCCAACCAATGGCTCAGTTCCTACTTTATTCCTATTTGTAAACCAGGTAAAGATCCGTTGTTGTCAACTTCTTATCGTCCGATTGCTTTAACTTCTAGTTTATTAAAAATTTTTGAAAAGATTCTTCTTAGGTTTTTGTTATTTGATTTGAAAAATAAACTTTCAATTTGTCAACATTACGTATTGCCAATAGGTCCTGTGTTACAAATCTTATTCAGACTAAATCTATAATTCTGGGAAATTTAGAGCGAAAGCGAGATACTTATGTTGTTTATTTAGATATGTCATCAGCGTTTGATTCACTCAATCACCAGATATTACTTGACCGACTTCTGAATACTTACTCTGTTAATTCTTATTACTCTACTTGGATTTATTTTTATTTGATTAATAGAAATGCACTGATAAAGTTTTCTCGTAGTGTATCTGAATCGTTTCCTATTCTTAGAGGGGTCCTTCGGAGGTCTCCTCTAAGTGCGCTCCTTTTTGATGTTTACCTTGATCCGATTTTCGAAATATCTAAATCACGAATCATAGCCTATGCGGATGATATTAAATTACTCAATTCTATTCATTCTGAGTTACAAATTGACTTATACCGTATAACTGAATGGTTTGCTTCGAATGATTTGCAAATTAATTCCTCTAAAACTGTGTGTGTCTTTTATTCATTCAGACAATCCTCTCCCATTGATTTATTTGTTAACAAATTAAAAATCAAATTTGCTGACGAAGTGCCGGATTTGGGAATTTTATTTGATCGGAAATTGACTTTTTTCCCTCATATTCTAAAGATTATAAAAAAAATGAAAACGAGAATTGGTACTATATATAGAAATAATTACTATTTAAAATCTAACCGGATTAAATCTATTATATTTAATATTTTTTTTCTTCCGATTATAGACTATGGCATTACCATTTGGGCCTCCGCTGCCCCTTCTTACTTAAGACAGGTTAATCACACTTTTGAAAAGATACGGCTTCGATTATCTCCTTATAATCTTACAACGTTAAATGGACGCGCTTTGTATTTTGATTTAAAATATTTAGAACTTTATTTGAATAGATGTTTTGACCAATTAGATTTAATGCTAAAGGTTCCATTGTTAAAAACGAGATCAACAGGTTTCTCGATGATAGTTCTAAACGACTAAATGTTTCTCTAAGATCTTTTCCTGATAGGATTATTTTTAAAAATGTACAGATATTTGAAAATATCTTTTCCACTGATAACAAATTGTATGCTAAATCTATTAAAAAGTATCTAGACTATAGGCCTACTGATTTCTATATTTGTTAATGAATTATTCGATTGTCAGAATCTCATAATGATTTTATCTGTAATATTCAAAATATTTTGTTACTGTATTACTGTATCTGTCTTTTATATATTTTTCTTACTTGATAACCAGTGTTTCTAACGCAATCTTTGGTTAAATAAATAAATAAATAAATAATCACACATTTCGCAGAAAAATACATAATAAGTCTAGAGTTCTATCTCCTTATAAATATGATCTGTTACATGGAAACTATGCATCAATAATTCAAACTACAAGACTAAAATTGAGGCAGAAGTGAAAGTCTGATTTCTATTGGTTCACTCAGGGTGTATTCGTGCGTTTAGCGCGCGAATACTGACGCGCGCTAACGAGGTCATTACCATTGCCATGGTGACCTTCGCGTTTAAACGCGCGTCAATTAAGACATAACATTTTGAATTATACTAAACTGTATAATTTTATCGACAATAAACAATATTTTTTATTTTTACCGTAATTTTGCTATTTATCCAAATAAGTATACATTGAGTTTACAACGTGTATGCATCAAGTATGAGTACTTCGAAAGTTGCAGCACCTCCACGATTTTAGTCACTGCTTCTATCAGTCAACCGGTTTCGATTATATCTGATATACTGTATGTATATTTATTATTTTACTAAATTTTACTTAAAAATTTCTCTTCGATCGAATTAAAAATGAAGAGGATAAATTTAATGATGTGTTAATATATTGTTGTTAGGATCTCCCTCAAAAATTGGGTTTCGTCTAAAAAATAAATGATGTCCCATCAAAAACATCTAATGCGTAAAAGATAAGCCAAGTACAGTATTATGAAATTAGGATATTTGTTACAAATTCTGCGGCTACTTTGGTAGACGTTACGTTTTATTTTCCTAAATTGTCAACCAACTAGCGCGTCTAAATTGTAACAAATATCCTAATTTGATTTATTTTTTTACATAGATGTTTTAATGGGATACTGTATACAGTATGTGGTCATCGGAATACAGCATAAAATACAACTTTAATTTATGTAAAATTTTTAAATGAACTACATATCAAAATCTGTTCCAAAAATTAAAGGAAATAGATAAGGCTTATGAAAGCTTCTTTCGATACAATGTTAAAAGTTTCTTAGGATAGCGAGAAATTTTTCCCAACCAGATGACATATGTGTAAGGCAAATACTAATAATAAAATTCTTGCATTAAAACTGAAAGTATCGACTACATGGAAATTATTTAAAAATCCAAAAATTATCGGCTGCTTCAAAGAAATTAAACGCTATTTCGTTTAATAATATTTATTTATACCATTCCACCATTTGTGATTTTTAAATTTACATTTGAGAAGGTTGTTTTCATTTTTATTGTTATCACCGTGACTGTTGAACAAAATGGCCAGACGAACCTTCCTGGTTGGGATGACAAATGATCCGGGTTGCGCTAACCATTCCCAATCGGTCATTTATAAATAGAAAATAACAAATACAACAATAAAAGTAATAAATTCGCACTAATAATAGTTTATTGTTTTATACTCACATATATGTATCGATCAAATAAAATTATAAGTCTATTAAGCGGTGTTACCACTGCTTTCACCTGTGAATATCGATGGAAACACCAGGGTTAACTGTAACAACTTTTTAATTTAATTTGAAAACAATTTATTCCAGAAATATGACTTAAAAGTTTAATTCGATAACATAACTTTCTCTAATTTTAGGAACTTCTTTATGATTTAAAATATAAACAAATTTTAAATGGAATTTAGTAATTGCATCCAATATAAAATTCCGATAGATTTGTTGTCAGAATTATTGAAATTGTGTAATATTGCATAAATATAGAAGAAATAACATACATAATACAATTGTTCATTCATTTATCTATTTTATTCCCATATTAAGACCTAATTAGTTTAAGAATTTTTATATTCATTAAAAAATTCTGCCTTTCTGCTAGAAACACGAATATACTTTTATGTAGAATGCGTATCTCCCATTTCTGGTGGACCTGGAAAAAAAATTCTTCTTTAAATAGCCTTAACTTAAGAAAATATCCATTTTAAGAACATTAATTACTTCTTCGCTCTCATTTTTCGTCAGCTTAATTAATTTTCTTATACGCAACTATTTGTTGCTCCTCGATATAATTATAAAAATAAAATATAGTATAAGAAAAAAGCTTTCTAATTTGTGTTTATATAATGATTAATTGTAACTTATTATAGGCACTCAGAGTCCGTGGTACAATTGTTTCCACCACGTCATTTTGAAGGAATTAGTATACTGATTATAAGGTTACGGCCTGTTGAAATGCCTTTATAGTTCATATAAGTTACAATATTTTAATATAACAGTAATCAGAGAAATCTGTAGCCCAACAGGAAAAATTACTTCAGAATAAAATTTATCTTCAACTTTTAGAAACAGTTTTATAACTTTTATGACGTAAAATTCAAAAATTGAAAGCAGATATATTCCTATTTATCAATATTATTGAAAAAATAATGTGACCAAAAAATTTGAAATATTATAATTAATCCCAGTTATTATTACGTTTATCTAATTTACACTAATAAATTTACTTGAAAAAATTCTAGATTCAATTATAGTTTTTTAAAACTAGAAATTTCTTGTTCATCTTTGACTCTGTAATATTTACTTAAATTTGCTAGTATTTATTATATAGTTTTTTAAAACTAGAAATTTCTTGTTCATCTTTGACTCTGTAATATTTACTTAAATCTGCTAGTATTTATTATTAATAATAATAAATACTAAATATAAATTCTTATCGAAAATTTTTATATAAAGTACTGAATACAATGAAAATTCTTCCGAAGATTTATAGAAGTTTCATCTGATTGAATCCAATATAAGTCGCGACGTTTTTCAGGATTTGTCTTTTCAGAGGAAATAAATTTAATTTTTGTTTTAACTTTTTTAGTTTTTGATAAGAAATGCTTTTGGCTGTCACAAAAATCTTTTCAATGATACCATAAGTGCAGAAACTGGTTCAATAATTCGGCCGCAAAATAGACACGCAATCATACACATACATATGTTTTACCATATACGAATGTAATGGTAAAACATATGAATATACATACATTCGTATATTTTAATATATACGAATGTAAGTCCCTAGTTAACATCTTTTGCATAATACTGTTGGTTTATTATATTTTAAATGAATAATCAAAATCTTATTTATGAGAGGAAACAGTTGTTTATATTTTGAATCTATTAGAATAAAGAATTTAAAAATTTTAATTTATATCTAAGTTAATGATTGCAGTTTCAGATAATAATTTTTAAACCGTAAATTTTTGTCTAAACTGTCAATCAATTACGTTTCCCCTTTATAAATAAAAATAAGCTAAATATATATAAGTGCAATCATTTTCCTTTCCGGCTAGATTAACTTTTAGATGAATTTTTTCCTATTTGATCAGTTATGTTATTTGAAAGACACGAGTGATAAAATATCTACCTTTAATGGAATAGGAAACTCATTACGGACTACTTATATCTGTGATAAAATCAGCCAGAGAAATAAAACTTAGAAATCGATTGATATAAACCTCCTCCAAAAATTGAAAAACAATAATTGGGAATTAATTTCGGATCTTCCAGATGAAAAACTTGAACTTAGTCATAGGACCGATTTCGATTAATTAGATCTAGTATGACGCCAAAAAGAAACGACAGATATTTTACTTAAAAATCAAACTCAAAGTAAATTTCAAAATAAATAAAACAAATTTGCCTTAAGATAATTCAAAAATTCGGAAACAAAATAAATGCCGTGTCCAGAAAATTGAACAGTCTAAGTTACAGTAGTGATCTCTAAATTTTTTAATCGTTCATCTCTTTGTCAGTAAAGAATTATAGAACGCATTCCCATACAACAGAACATAGCCACACAATATGTATGTACTGTTGTATTAGGAATTTATTATGTGGTATTGTCATAATATATGTCTGTTAATAGAACATACATATATTATGACAGAAAAAACCCGCATCCTGAAAATTTGCACACACTTCTAAGGGTAGGCGCATTTACTTAGAGTCTCCAAAGTCTAAGTAGTAGTCACTTTGGACACTACTACTGTAATGTATCGAAACAATGTTACATCGGTTAAGAATACTTATAAAAATAGATTACAGGCATATAACCTTCATATAGTTTCGATGCCAGATTTGAGAAGAATAGGCATTTAGAATATTATAGATTAATTTAATTTATTAATTTATTTTAAATTTATTAATTTAATTTCAAACTAATTAAATCGAGTGGACAGAAATGTATAGATTTTTTGATTTTTATTAATTTAATTTCAAACTAATTAAATCGAGTGGACAAAAATGTATAGATTTTTTGATTATATTAATTACTCAATTAATCTAGTAGTTTAAAATAAATTGCTAATATTTGTAATTACAGAATAAATTTATATCAATTTGCCTTCCTGTACTTACTGGAGCCCTCTTTCGCCATTCCGCAAACTATTATATTTGTAACCTATTTGAATCAAATCAGAGAGTTGCTGCCCTATGATTTTTATAAATTGCATCGCGATTATAAAATATAAATCGGTTTATGGCAATAACTCCCAACCGAGATGCGATATCGGATGGAAAACAAATTACATTTCTTTTATAATTCTATATATAGAATTACTTTAATTAATAATCGTACACGTAAAATAATAAATGGCATTCATCTAGAAAAGTTTTGTCAACCAATAACGGAGCAATTTTGGATGCCGTTTGTTTCGAAAATTTCATATTGACTACAGAAGCGTTCGATGGAAACAATTAGGTTTGCTATTAGCCATAGTTTTGAAAATATAGTAACATTATAACGTGATTAATTATTGTACTATACTCTAAGTATAGATTAGATAGCCAAGATGTTTCGGAACTTCATCTTCGCTCCTAACAGTAACCATTCCTTTTATTTTATTATACCTAATATCAATCGATTTTCATCTTGTTTTCCTTAGAAAACCTGCTCAAATTGTCTGAACTGGGTGAAACCATCCAATTTTAAATCCTGGAAATTATTTTCTTTATTTTTGTAATGAGAAAACTTAAAATTGTTTGATTATAATTGATTAAAATACAAATTTATTTTATTTTTAATTCCCGAAATATCGGGTCGGATGTTTCAGGAGTTAAAAATTTTTATAAATTCAAATGAAAGTTTTTACATGTTTGTTTTTTTATCTGTTTCGAAAGTATAGTCGTTTTAAAAAATTGAATGATGACTATTTTAGAAAAAAATGCTACGATATAGGAGGAAAAGGTTAACACGCTTTCATATGTTGGTAGACTGATACGATAAAGGATTGTATAAGAATTGTCAAGCGAAAAATGCCACTCCAGATTTTGAACTTCTTCCAAAAACATGAAATAAAAATAAATTCACTCCCGTTTCTAGAAAAGATTAAAATAAATCCTAGTAGTTCTGGGTCGAAACTGGGATTATGTTAGTAGAATATCAGTTTTTGTACAGTCAAAAATAAAACTGCGATTTTAGAAGATAAATATTGCGATAATATCGAAGAAAAGATGCGATAGGATGGGATGGCACTCGAGATTTTCCAATTAGAAATCAGCTTTGAATTCAAAAAATTCATTATTAAAATTAACAAAAACATTTTTGGCAATATTTTAAAATATCGCTAAAGTTTTCGCCTACCGTACAGATATATTTGAAGCTGGCATAAATAGAAGATTGGTTGGTAGTAATTAAACATCTAGGATGAGAGATCGACTTTCTAAAAATACTTTCAGAAAAAGAATGAGAATATTTTATGCTAAAATTATGTTAAACGAAAATATTTTTATGCGATTTTAGAAAATTCACTATTTTTCATCGAACCTAATAATTCTGCTTTATTAAAATAGTGATTATATATTTTTCATATTTTCCGATCCAGTCCAGGTCAGATTGGCCGCGTGAAAATGTCCCGGTTTTCTATCCAGACAACTGGGATAGATAGCATCCTAGTCTCACGCTTCAAAATTTATATGAGAATTATGAGCCAGCCATTCGATCCTTATCCTCTTTAGTATAGGCCTAACAGTTTTCAAACTTTCTTTCGTCAGTCAAGAAAACTAGCAGGCACCCTTTCTATCGGTAAAGAATGATAGCGCGAACCTTATATAACACACACATATTATAACAAGTTAAAAAATGCATCCTCGAACATTTTTATCAACTCCTAAGAGTGCGCGCACCACACTTTACTACCCTCGAGCTGATCCCAAAAAGGAATCCTGTGGTTAAACGTTCCTTACACTCGGAAGATAGATTCAGTTACTGGATTCCATATCTCCAGATTTTTTCGGGAGAGATCATCGAATTCCATTCTTCACTCGACGGTCAGTCCAAGTACGGTCATTTAGTATATAATAGGAAGGAAAGCGATGTAAAGATAATAGAAAAGCCCCTTCAGGCGTATGCCAACTGAAATGTCCTTTCCTGGAATATTTAGAAAATAATACTTTAAATAATTAATTAATTTTATTTAAAATTAACTAATTAATTTTAATAATTTTTATCTGTTTAAAATAAAAATAACGAAATGAATAAATATATTGATAATTTAATTTATTCGCATTAACTACGAATAATGATTGTTCAAATAAAAATAGTAAGTTGGGAATAATGTATTTAATTTTGAAACATTTTGTTGGAAATGCGAAAATTGTTGTTATTACAGTCTATCTCTTGGCAGAAAGACTTTGGATAGTATTGATTTATGAAGATTTCTGTTATCGTGCCAGTATACTTCTGATACGATTTCGAATTGATTTCTTTAAGGTTTTCAAACGATCAAAAATGGGAAAACCCCACCGGGATAACAGGATAGTTCAACATAGATTACAATGCAAATTTTTTCAGCCAGCTAAACCGTATGTATTCGATGCTATATAATATTAGTTGGGTGGTAAGGAATGATCTTTGTCCGAGAGCGAAATAATCTTTCCTGTCTAAAAGTTGGAAACTTGGATTTTATCGCCTACTTTTAATAAAACTTTTTTGTAATATAATTGAAAATTGATAATATCAGTACAATTCCGAAACTGCTAAAAGAACTTTGTTACTGAAAGGCGAATCACCCGACTTTCAATTTTAGATATATCTGTGACACACACTCGGAATAAGGTATTTTAACGTTATTTGCAAACTAAATTTATAAGACCACATTTGACCACGCTTTCAATGTTTCCGAGTTCTTCTATAACAATCCCATTTTTAAAGTCCAGGCGATCTCCGTAGTAACGTAGTATTAATACACGCGGTATAAGTGAATATAAAAACGATATTTAATCGAAATCCATAATTATAATATCTTATTTTGCAAAAAAATTCGTAATAGAAGTAAACAATAACGTGTCTTAAGTTACTCCAACAGAGAAAATGAAGCACCAGTCGCTAATATATGTTATATAGATATATTCATTATACATATAAGAAATATTAATTTTTCGGTATATTTATGAAACATTCTGGCACACTTCTCTCCATAAGCTCAAATTATCGATGATTCGCTATGTAAATTATTCATAGTTTATATACATATATAAATTTTAAGTATGTTAATTTATTATAGCCTATATAGATTATTCTTGGAATATAAACGAAAGATTAATCCGGTATAAAAAAGATAAAATGTTTATATTTTTATAAAATTATAAAAGTCGTACTGTTATACTTTGTTGTAACTGCTTAGCTCCTTTACCATCGATTGTTTTTCAGTTCTTTTTTAATTCGGTAGCTTCCTCTTAAATATTTTCCTAAAAAAAGGATTTTGTTCTCGAAAGTTTCGGGTCAATCTCAGAAGTATAACGGCTGCGAAAAGGGGAAAATACGTTTATTTTATTGATTTATTGACGGATGGAGGATGTTTGCCAACATTCTTGTACCTCGGCGCATCCTTCTTCTTTCAGTTTCATATATTGGAAAGATAGTTGTGTTTGTTTCATTTCGACATAGAAACAAACGCGCATCAAAACAGAAAATTGTTCATTTTCTGATACTCTACTGTATATATTTGCACTTCCCGTTTCAACAATCCTTGGTTCTTGTTCGGGTCTAAGTAGCGCGATAAACTTTTATTACACCAACCGAAAAAGAAATATTTAAACATTTTAAAGTGAATAGGAGCGTCCTTTCGTTTGGCTATGGCTAAATTTAGGTTAAGTATCCAATAAAGAGTGAATATCTGGAACGAAACTCAATAAAAATAAATTTATTGATAAATAAGAATGAAATTAAGAGTGCTTTACCGAAATTATATTAAAAATTTATTTTTGCCAAAAACTTTTTAATAACATATATTTAATTATTTATATTCGTATTAAGAAAACATTACATCGATAGTGTTTTATTGAATTAATTAAAAAACTTATAATCGTTATTATAGGCTATATTTACTGACGACATAAGTTCAAACGTTATGAAAAATTTATCAGTAAATGTAGTTATATATAATTAAATTATATATCAAATGTTATTAACAGTTTGACTATGTTATTTTTTAAAATATAAATATCGAAATTACTAAGACAAAGTTAAAGGTTTATAAAGGAAATTTTTCCATTGTCTGGAGTGGAAAGAGGTCGTTAAACTCTTAAAATAGTGGAAAATAAAAGAAATTGATCAAAGTATTTTCTCGGGGGATTTTAAAGTAATTCGGCTACGTCTTCGAACTCGTGTTCTAGGCAAATTGCCAAATTTATATAAATTAGCTTCGCTACTGAATCGACAATAGGCAGTCGGCGCTCTTTGTTCATCTCCAGAGTGGGCAGAATGCCGCGTCGATACGCATAGTTTATGGAAGAAGGTGATAAACGATGCCGAGGATCGGACTGCAGATAATTCCGAATATGACCAAAGAAACACAAAGAACTCAAACTTTTCCGAATCTCCAGAATATTCTGCTCTTTCGCGCTGCCATTGTCGGCATTTCTAATAAATTAAAACACCTCGCTCTTTCAAGAAGAATTTTCGGTAATCTAATTATATTTAAAGTTATACGCATACTTTATCATCATTCATGAATTAGAGAAATTTATTTTCTTGTCTTTAAAATTTAAAATAGCAGTCTGTTTATGTGAAATACAAAAATTTTAAAGAAATATATTTAATAAGACGGAGTGCGGAGCGATTTTTGAAAAGTTGGACTTTAAACGCGAGTATTTTAACCGATCGTATAAATATTTAACCATGTCCGTACCAATCGTATGGCGCAGCTATTACCGCTTAATTCATCCTTGTAAATTTTAAATTCGCTACAAAATGTCAGCTACCCCGCACTTACCCCGAAACGGGACAAGAGCCTACGTACCAGTTAGAAACGCTTTGAAATTTATTTACGCACGCTACTCGGGAAGAGCAGAATTATGAACAAATTTGCTATAAAATGCTTTTTACCGCATTAAGATGGGTTTCTTCGTTTTAGAGTTATCCTTTGCTAAAGAAACAAGGATCGATTTCCGAAATGTGAGGAAAATATAGTGAAATAAAACAAAAATATAAAGTGATGTAAAGTACACAAGCTGTTTAATAACAATTTGTGTACTTATATCACTTTAAATTTTTGTTTTATTTTACTTATAACGCTTCTCACATTAATTACTTTACATCTATTTTTATTTTTATTCAAAGTAACAAAGTACATATTTTGTTATTTAATATGACAAAATGTTTCTTATCAAATAAAAAATGGTTTATATGAAAAGTTTACTCGATATCTTTGCATTTATCAATCGTCATCTCGACCACATTCACCTTCCGTTCACTTCTTTCGAATAATTGCCCCTGTTGGTTTTTCTGACGTAGTTGCCAACCATGTTATATGCGAGAAATAAAAGTTAATAAACGAATTACAATGTAGAACATTTTACGGGGCCAGAGCGTACCAGGGTTTTTCTCAATAAATTTTAAAATGTCAAAAAATATTGCTTATTTAATGTAAACTTTAATCGATATTCTTCGTACTTATCAAAAACAGCCGCCCCCTATATGACGTTATCCAAAGAACTAATGCACTTATATAGTACTGTCAAAGTTGTGTGTGTTCTTCGGACGCGACGTTTTTGTAATGTTCGATGTAAATGCTGGATTCTTATCAGTCATCGCGCGATATCTACGTCGATAGGTTGATATTAACTTTTAATAGATTACTACAATATCAAATAGCAAAATTTCGCTTATCTTATAAGAAAAAAAGCCGGTTAATGCACTCGCCTCAACTACGCACTTACCCCACTCCACTTAAGATATAATAGTAACGAACTGATTAGACATATAAAACTGTTCACTGCTAACAATCAAAAACACAAGTGCATTAATAGTAATTCTTTCAGCCGAATCAAATTTACATCGAATATTATTTATTATGACGAAAGTGATTTGCTGATTAAAATGAAAGTTTCTGAGCTTATTTCGATAGACTCGCTTACCAGAACAAATTATTAATATTCAATTTTGCAGCTATAAAGTACAACAACTTTCAGTAAGTTCATTAATAATTACCATAATTTTGGAAGTAATATAGAAGGTTCGCATATAATGTTTAATGCAGAAAGTTTCTATTGACTCGCAACATAAAAAAGCAACGATTTAAATGGATTTTACTTTTTCAGACAAGTGTCTCATTTTCCGAGAATAAACTTGTTTCAATCTCTTCTGGTAATAAAAAAGAATGGCTCGATTTCTATTCGAAAGAACTAAGGATTTCGATACCGACTGCGCTTCCCAGATAGCAAATCCGACACTTTGGTTTGGCAGGATATTAATTAATCTATTTTTAGGCTTCGAAAAATCAACGAATCGATCTAGGAATGGCTAATTTAACGCATTGTAAAGTAAAAACTTAATGAATATTACGGTTAATATAAGAATTAAAAGACAAAATAAGAGTATCAAATATTAAAAAGATGATAACGAATAAAACTACGTTCTATCGATAAAAATTTATTTCAAAATATTTGGCTATAGATATTTTTAAAGGGTAGAATAAAAGTAAAAATGGAATGAAATTTTTTTAACCATTGAGAAGTAGAGGGAATCTTTTAAAATCCTTATCAAACAAAGCGGTATTGTTGAAGATAGATGGAGAGCTGACTTTGCACTTTTCAGTTAAACTCTTTTCGAATAACTTTCAATAATTCTAAACCTAAAAGCTTTTCCAAATCTAAAAAATTTCGATAAAGAAATAGAATTTTGAATGAAAACGGGAATCGGGACACTTATCACAAACTTAATTCTTTGGTTGCCGAATATACAGTATCTAAAAATACAATTAACTATAGCACCAGCAACATATAAATAGAATGAGTACTTTATTAACAAATAAATTTCGCCGAATTTTTAAATTTTCTACTTTTTTTGTCATCTATAATTAAATTTTTATGAATGCAGTTCGGTTCCTTTTATTATTAACGTACACTTTTATAGTGGTCGTTCATTTTTAATATGTTATTTTACATATTAAAAACGTTGGTTTTTGAAAGTATGATGACAACGTAGTCTGAATTACAAACTACACTCATCAATATGGAGTCTGGGATAGGTTGTCATAAATTGGAATTCCTGACCACTATTTCAGAGAAAATACTTTTTGTTTTAGAATATTTACGTAATTAGTCTTTATGTTTGCTTTATGTCACCAGTAAGATAGCTCCACATTTAAAAATTTTACAAATCTTATTCTACTCTACATCCCGATTTTATGAAACTCGAAGCATTAAATTAGAAAGTAGGCCTAAATAAAATTAGATATCCATAAATCGATTCAAAAATAGATGGTTATAAATTATTTTCATTAATATAAATAACGGCAAGAAGGATTTTTGTTTTCTCTCCAATATTTTAGTAACATCAGATATAGTGAATAGGGAAAAGATGGTAATCGAGGGAAGTAGCTATTTTTCTCTAGTTCGTTACTATTTAAACAGATGGCGATAGGAGGTGGTTTATTATAAGCTCCTATAAGCCCGCCAAAAATATAGAAGATGACTATTATCAGATTATCAATTACTCGCGTGGGATATCGAAAAGTCCCAGCGAGTGTTGAAATTTTCATCATTTTCATTTCTTCAAGTATTATTATTAATCGTAATAATATCGGCCTAGTAAAAATTAATATATTTAATGTGTAGTGGAAACTTTAAAGCGGGGGTTCTCAAAGTTTTGTCTCTGTGGGTCAAATTGTGAATTCCAAAATATTTGGCGGGCCAAAAAAAGTTTTATGGAAAAATATGTTCAAATCAATAAAAAGTTAGACAGAAAAAGTGTTATGGAAAAATACGTTCAAATCGATAAAAAGTTAGACACGAGGGAAAGATTTATACTTTAACATAATCGTTCTTTATTTATGACAATAATTACTTTTTATTACAAACCGTATATACTCTTTATTTATGACAATAATTACTTTTTATTACAAACTATTTAAAATAACGCATTTCAAATATAATTAAATAAAAATAACTAAATAATTTCAAATAAAAGAGAAAAAAATTATAAATCCATCAATGTGAAGTGTTGTTTTTTTAATAATAATATTGAGCTTCAATTCTAAGTCGGTCGAATGTATTCTTAACACCTCTGATAAATGCTCATCAGTTAATTTTGATCTCAGTTTGGACTTATTAATACTCGTGACTGAGAAAGTTTTTTCACTTATATAAGTGCTACCAAATAATGAAAACGTATCTGGAAGCACTTATACATGTATTTTTTTAACTGAACAATTTTTAATTATATGATAAAATTTATTTATTTTTTTGTAAAAATATAAATTATTCAAGATGGCGGATGATCTGACATGGCCGGCCGCACTTTGGGAACCCTTCTAATTTAGTCATTTTAAGTCACGTGATAAAAAGATGCGTCTCACTCCGATCAACGGGAAAGATGGCTATTTTTGCTTCGGGATTAGATGCCGAATTTAAATTTTTTGCATTTACAATTTGTGTTTATAAATTAAACGATAAAAATATATATTAAACCTCTCTTCGAACCAAACTGGGGTCTTTGGTTGGAAGAAAGTTTAAAACTGGCAGCGTAACATATAAACAGAGGAGACATGAATTTCTGCAATGCTTCGCAGATATATGATAGGCCTATACCTACCTTACAAAACGTTAAAAAGGAGATTATAGAAAAATGATGATGAAAAATATGGCGTGGAACCACACATTAAATAATTCATTATATGTTTAATACTAATTGTATACGAAGGGCTTAGAAAAAAACTGCTAAATCCGTTTTCTTGAGTGTTTGGGATAGCTTATTTTGTATGAACAAATGGACAACTCCTACATCTTTCTTAATTAAAAGAGATCGCTCTATATTAACTCTCGACTTTCGGGATATGGAGCCACATTAAAGGTATCAAAGAGTCTCATGTGGCTCAATTTGGCCACCATACAAAAGCTGCAATTTGGCCACCATACGATATCTAAATATCTGATTTTATTTAATTCTTCTAATATTATAGAATTTAATAATTTATTCTATTAAAATATACATGGTATAGTAAACAAGAAATTTATTGGATGAGTAAAGAGTTCATTTTTGCTATTTATTAAAGTGAATATCATTCAAAGCGCGGTGGCATCTTACGCCGAATAATTATAACTTTTTAAAATATTATAAATCATGACCCGGTTATTATTTCAATGTTTTTGATTGAGTCACACTTGCAAAACTGTTGTAAGTTTAAGTATAAAAAATATGAAATGAAAATATTAAAATTTAATATGAGTTTTTGATCAGAAAGAAAAAGTTGGTCAACTTCCCCGATTGACGATAAGTTACTGCTAATGTTCAATATGTAAAAATTGGAAATGGAATTATTGCGGATGATTTTTTTCTCATTAATTGAATGCCACTTATTCGTATTTTCTTTAGGTTTTTAAATTATGTTAATTATTTCTAACTGTTAGATTTTGTGAGGGTCACATTGTTCTCCTACCGTTCTGTACTTTAACCTGAACTCCTATTGGCTAAAAATATATACAGAATGTTTGCTTAAATGTTTGATTTCATTTGTTAGGTATAATAGTAAAATAATTGTTGTATTTATATATATATATGTATATTATATCGTGATAATAATGTAATAACTAATTTAATTTATTTATGTAATATATTTTGGTGCGTGCTACCGCAACTCCCTCTATTAAAATAAAATACTTTTTGTTTCGTCTTTCACATGTCCGGACTAATGTTTCTACACTCCTCATCACGTATTCACCAATAGATTTTATTATTAATATTAAATATTAAATATATATATTGTTTTAACAGTCAAAAATTATTTTAAAGTTATTTGATAAAATTTAAAAAAATATTACTTTATATTATTATTTAATTAATTAAAAATTTTACTTTTAAATCATAATCTTTCTGTCGACTCTCCCAAATAAGGGGAGTAATTTTTGTCCATAATTTTATATTATTTCCATCTCGATCGGTATTAAGTACTGAGCTCAGTATTTTGCCATATCATTGTAGTTTAATTAACTAATTCTCAAAGTTTTAAGTTAGAAAACAACGAATTTATAACATTTCGAGAAATACCATTCGTATCTAAGCGCATTAATTATTAAAATAATTAAAATAAAATATAGTGAAAATAACCAACAAATAAACATTATTAGAACATTATTGCATTATTTAAGCGCTGGCATCTGACAAATATCGACATACACGCGCGTAATAATTATAACATTTTGATCCAAATTTATACTGATTTAGAAATTTTGACAGAATTTTGATAAAGAACTGGCGGAATCAGTGGTGTAAAACGAAGAAACGAAAAATAGATGGAGGTGATGGGCCAGATCCATTTTAAAAAATTCGTGAGTAGTCAGACCCAAGAATCGATCCGAGATTTCAGTACTCACGAATTTTATTCGAATTTGATATGCTTTTCGAATAAGTAGGCTATGTATCGCATATGGCGTGTGCTTCGTAGTAACTTTTTAAAATTTCGAACATTTTAGAACGGAAACACGACCAAAATTAATAAATATAGGTCTATAGTTCGCATTAAGAGAACAAATCAAAGTAGAAGACATACGACAGCGATTAGAAACGGTAAACGGAGTTGGGTGAGCCACCTAGCCAGGTACACCGATAACCGATAGACAAAAAGAATTTCAGAGTGGCAACCGAGGCCATGGAAAAGACATCCTAGCAGGCGATACAAACGTTAGAGAAATGGTATAAGAAGAGTAATTGGTTCCCAGTGGAGGCAGATAGGTACAGCTCCGGCCAAAATGTTTGTCACCTCACCGGATACGTTCGGCTTCCTTACAATACTCGGCTTCAGCATGCAGTAGTTTCTTCGTAACGTAGGCACTAATGTGCTGACGGAGGGACAGTTCGCTAGCAACGAAGGATAGGGTTCTGATAGCGGCGAGAGAACTGTGACGTGTTAAAAATGAATATTAAAGTTTTCATAGAAAACGAATGGCGTACTAATATTATGGCTTTCGTAATAGATAATAAAAAACCATGTGCGCTAGAGGGAAGTGATAATTTTCCCTGAAATACTAATCGAGATGCAAGGATGAGGTCAAACGTCATCCTCATCCCTGCATCTCGATACTGAAGACAATGCTTCGTGGCATCACGAAAGAAATTAGAGAGTTGGATTTCATTCACCGAAACACCATTTTCTCTATTTCATTTTCTCTATATCAGCATTTCAGCAAGGTTAGTTTTTATACCCTCGATGAGGGAGACTGGTGGGGGCGGGGTAACCGCTGGGTCCGAGCGGGGCTGGGTGGTATCCCCTATGAGTATTGTAAGGAAGCCGAATGTATCCGGTGAGGTGACAAACATTTTGGCCAGAGCTGTACATTGAATTTCACATGTGTGAATGTGGTTTTTATGCCAACTGAACAGAAAGATGATGGCATTGTGGAAACCTCCAGAAATTTCCAGAAGCAGATGTGGAAGGACAAGACATGATTTATAGATAAAAATATTTTTGTTTCATTTTTGGGTGAACTATTCATCTGATTATGATGAAGTTTTTTAAAAGTGCATAGAATTGAATGCTGAACAAGTTTGTAATTGGAAATTTTTCTCTATGTTTTGCAGTTTGAGATAGGATTTGCAAGTGTCCTCATTTGCATAATAAATTCATTTGAAGGTAACCATCAGATAGCCTATTCTTATTTGTTGGCATTAACAGATTTTTGAAATCTATGATATTTATCAAGTTATTTGGAGGGGTACAGACTTTTCTTCCATTCTGGAATATACATGTAAGAGAAATTGTATGACAGAAGTTTTTCTATAAAAATAAAGAAGTGTGAGATCAATAATTATAAATTAAATTAATGTAAATTACATATATACATTATTATTTTAAACAAAATTATAAATCAAAATAGTGTTTTACTATTTTGAAATCACATAGAGTTACAAAGTTTTGTGTTTTTATATTCCTAATTCATTTCTTATTGATGTTTTCAGTTTCTTATGTGATTAAGAATAAAGTTATTTAGTTTATTAAATTTTATGTGTATCATATTTATATTTTAAAAGACAATCATTATCTAAAATAATTAATTAATTTTGTTTTCTTATTTATCTCTTATTTAATGTAGGATCTAGTAAAAAGTCATCTGATGTTTGCAGTGAGAGAAGAAGTGGATGTTTTGAAAGAAAAAATAACTGAACTTTTGGAACGAATTTCCCAATTAGAATATGAAAATGGGTTTTTAAGAGCTAATGCCAGTCAAGAAACACTAAACCAGCTTTCACAAATTCCCACAAGCCAGACTGCTGTTACCCAACCCACAGTTATATCAGCACCCACACAACAGCAACAACAGCCTTCCACATAATTTCTTCTCACAAAGTTCCTTCTATTTTCTGATAATAGAACAGTAGATTTTTGTTATCATAGGAATGGGCAAAAATATAACAATTTAAAAAAGTTATTTCCAGCAGGGTTGTTTCCTAGGTGTATATATTTATTGCATTCTTGTTATAACTTGGTGCTTTGCATACAGTTCTTGCAAATGGAATAAATTTAGCACAAATTAAAAGTTAGTAGCCAAATAGAAACATATACGTATAAAGGAGATGAATATTTGCTGACATTTTGGAAATCCAATGATTGGAATATAGGAAGAAACAATCTTCCTTTCTCTCATATTACTTATGAATTTTTCACGTGTGTGTCGTGTGCAAGGATGTAATTACGGAGTTGTGTAATACATGATATCGGGTGTGGAGTCAGTAGCTGCATAGTTTGTAATATAACCTGGAGCAAATTTTCTTTTTGAATAGCCAGAATATCACGGGGAATAATTTATACGGACCATCACAGTAAATAGCACACTCTTTCTTCTTTAGTACAGAGGAATTTAACAGGGAACAACAATAGTATAAACTCATTTTGAGTGTCAGAGATCGATAGATCTGGTTTTTCCCCCCAAAAAATTTTTTAAATTTATGAAAATCACAAAATAATGCATTTGCAACATAGTAAATTTGGTACGTCCAATTGTCGTTCTGTTTATAAAATATCCAGCGAGTTTCCCATTCCAGAAAATTTTACTCCATTGCCTATTGATACGCATAACATCACAGTAATGTAACGCATTATGTTGTTTGTTATGTTTTGTAAAAAAAAAAAAAAATATATAAATTGGAAATAATTTATGTAAGGTAACTACTTTGTCAATTGTTTAGTTAAGGATATAATTTGCTTCATAAAGTAAATATTATATATGCTTTATTTTAATTTTTGTGTTACTGGCAGCTTTGGATATTGTAATTTGCCAAAATAAGTCAACATCATTGTTTTTTTCATTTACAACTAGATTTTCAAACAGATATTACAGAATAATTATAACTGCAATATTAACTGGGTGCATCAAATAAACTTTTATTGTGATTTGCCAGGTAGTGTATTATTTTATTTTGTCACAGAATATATCCAGATACAAATATAATCCGGAAACTCGCATATTCAAACATCTCATTCCCCTTTCAAGCTTTAACTTTTAGCACATCTAGATCAGAGGAAATTTGAACACTTACTAAAAAAAAATCTATTCCAAATCCTTCAAATATTATTTCATGACAACTTTAGATTATTTTTTTAAATTTAATGTATCATTAGATGGTCCATTCTTTTTAAATTAAAATAATTTTTTTAATATTTTAAAATAGATAAAATTTGTAATTAATCTTGAGCAGGCAAAATATAACTAAGTCAAAAACAAGGCTCATCTATCCCTAAATGTTCCTCCTTAGATAGTCCCAGTATTTGTAGAAATTATGTATATTTTATTGTAAAACTGTTTAATCTTATTTGTGTTATTAAATATTTGTATGTTTTTTTTATTATTAATTTTTTTTAATTTAGTAATGAATTATTTCTTTTTAGATGCATATGGATAATTTTATACAGTAGCGTAGATGTTTTTAAGACAGAATTGTTCATCCCATATTCTAATGAAATTGTCTAACTACTCCATTTGTTCAAAAAAATAATTAATAAAATATAAAATGTATTATAAAATTAATGAGTATTTAAAGTTTTGAATAATGTCAATCCATCTTTATAGAGTTGCAATATATTTGCCCAATTTTCTTAATACAATCCAGACAAATTTTTGCAGAATTCAACTCAGATAAAACATTCTTTAAAACACTGCATCCTATTACTATGTTTGAATTGTGTATAGATTATATTGTCAAAACTGAAATTTATTGATTATAAGTTATACAACACTACGATACAGTTGGTTTTCCTACATCTTCAGTGGTTCCATAGATTGACAATTCAATATATTAATATATTTGATCCAAGCACATTTGTCACATACAGATAAACTTATATGGCTATATATGGTGGTTGTAATAAAATATTTGTGATAAATCTGCTTAGGCTCGAATATTGCTTAAGCAGAAATGCATAGAGTATGAGAAAATGATCAATCATTTTCATATTTATCTGATTGAAGGTAAGTAACCAAATAATGCAAAATGTAATTCTTTGAGACAACTCTCTCATTACATTATATAGAAAATCATTTTGCCATAAGATCCTAGACGTCAGAATAAAATATCTAGGAAGAGATTGCTCTCTTACATCGAACTACGATGACTGCTATCAGTTTAGCTAACACTAGCATTATGTTAAGATGTAATGCTGATGTCATGTTAAAGATAAGAAATAAAACCCAGTAGTGTCTAATAACATTTTTCATTATTCTTGAATTTAAAATTTAGATTATCAATTCAAAATACGATTACTAGATTTAAGTTTTTTAGATATAGGCCTTTAGTTCTTGAATTGCAATAATCTAATAATAATAAACGTTTAAAGCCTACAAAAAGAACGGTTACAAATAAATCATATTTTAGCCTACTTTCATCAGGAAAGTGAGGCTTCCTGCTGATTCTCTTCCGACTAATGACTTTTGAATTAATTGGTGGAAGTTGTTCATTGAAGACGACGACACCAATTAAGATTATCGTCAGCCGTTTAAAAATGGTGCCGTTCAAACTTCGAAGGTTTCTCTTAATAACTTTAGAAAAATTTGATTGATATTTATGAAATTCAGCAGAATGGCAGGCCGTAAAAGTAGACTTTGAAACAAGATTAATTAAACCTTGCAGTTTCATTGATTTTCAAATTTTTTTGTGGGTTCTAATAACTCATAAATACTTATGCAGGCATTCAACAGAGATTTTGCATCGATGATGATGATTTTTGCATCCAGTACCTAGCCGAACATTTGTAATGTTAAAGTAGACTATTACTGCTTTTTGGAACTTGTTTTATACATTTCGGACTTGTTTTAACAAAGGAACTCTTGTTCGTTTCAGTTCGAGCATTGCCCTATATTAAGTTCTGGCTTAATTTCAAAACATTGTGATTGAGGTCGAGATACAATTGAAACAAAATTATAAGTAGAGTATTGCAGTCAAATATAACTTTTAAAAATATTAATATAATTATCATTAAAGTTTAAAAAGTACAACTTTTTTCATAACGTAACAATGTTCAATAAGAAAGAATTTGGTTTTCGCAATTCTTGTTAATATAAATACATAAACTTATTAATATTCAGATAGAGTTTAGTAAATTAGGACATCTTAATGACCAGGAGGCAATAAGCAAGACATAATAATTTATAAGATTTTAGAAAATGTCTGCTGTTAACTTTCCAAACTGCATTCAACTTAAACGCTATCTTTCGGTTGTAAATATTTAAATATAATTCTTTGAATTCGATAATGTGCTATTTTAAACGATTATGATGATAAAGACAATTTATTAAGATCCTCATTAATATATACATAAATATACTACTAAAATAATCTTCAACGGCACAGTCTATTTGGGGCCATTCATAAACTACGTCACGCTATTTCGAACATTTTTTTGACCCTCCCTCACCTTCGTCATTTTTCGTCACATCAAGCTTGACTCCCTGACCATGTCACAAATTTAAAGATCTCTTCATCTACTTGAAAATTTCCTTCGATTTTGTATAAAAATACGTAGTAAAGTAATTCCTATTTATACTCTCTATTACCAATGGCGGCTCGTGCAAAGTCACTGCGGAACTCGGCACCCCAAATTTTCTTGATATAAATAAATTAATAAATATATTTATATATTTGCTTGTAATATTTAATTTTATCATTAACAGTCCTATACAATTCTCTTATTTTGTTTAAAAATAATACAAAACTCTTGTAGCACTTAAGAGAGCGAAGGACGCTAGTGACACTGTTTTCCACAATGCCATATTCCTACTCGCGCAAGCATGTGTACATCATAGTGACATGCGTGAATGTGAGCTATTAGCATAAAATAGCACTATCCCTTGCGCAGTTCCACTATTGTTTAAATGCAGGTTGTGCCAGTAGTAACTAGTTTGTAGTGCTTATCGTGTTTACTCCGTTTCTGTAAACATTTGGACATTACAATTAGACATAACATTTTGAAACTATAACTTTATCGATAATGAATAATAATTGACAAGATTCAAGATTATCTGCAGCGAGTTTTCCGAGATGCTGCGCTTATATACACCATCCAGGGGTCCTAGTCTCGAGTTTATCGTGTTACAACGCATTCGTGTTGGTGTCGCATGATACTGCTAACTCTATCAATTCTGTCTAAACATGGGAGTTGGTGTCACGTGATACTGCTAACACAAATGCGTTGTAACACGATAAACTCGAGACTAGGGCCGCAGATCGCAATTTTCATGATTCCTCCTACGTCATTTATCGTTATCCAGTTGTTACTAATCGTTACAAATCTATTACACCCTCCTTCCCGTAACAGCGTGATGTAGTTTATAGATGTTCTCTTATTCAAGTTCATATAGATTCATTAATTCAAAAGATATTCTAATATCTCAAAAGTTGTAATGTTTGCTATTATTAATCTATTTTCTGGTTTTAGCTTTCCACTTAGAACAGTGGTATTCAGTGGTGGTCGGCGGACTGGTACCGGTCCATAAGGAATTACCGCGTTTTTAGAAACATTTATTTTTTAGTCAAACATGACATCATTTTCCAATAAGTTAAGGTATTGGAAAGTGGCATTCTTTATAGCTTCTAAATAGCTTTACAATTCTTAGGCATTATGCCAAACTGACTATTACACATACTAGATTAGATCAGAAGGTTCGAAATGAGGAAAGAATGCTTATACCTAAACCTTGTCTCTTGAGATAAGTTGAAAATATTGTAACTGTCCATGGATTACTGGAAAAATTGTCGTCTGTAGACAATCGGAAAAAATAAATGTCTATCCACTATATCAAATAGTTTGATAAGCACTGACCTAGAAGATCGGGGTTCGGATCCGGATTTATTATTTTTTTTTTTTTGTGTAACTACGCTGCTTTCAAACAAGTGGCTGCTATTCCATACACACCACAGGCCGTCCACATCTCTGCAGGGCCAGCCATTATCTAAGAATGGGATTCAACGAACTAGATTCTATTGGCCATGGTGGCTAAGTGTTGCGCTTCTATCCTGGACAATCCTGTTCTCCCATCTAGTTTTTTCAGGAGTGATCTGAATTTGATTCACTGAACCCATCTTCCATCTTATGGTGAATCCATCAGGTACGTGTGCGTTCCGTGGTGGGCAATCGGTCCCGTCGTTAGTTTTTTAATAGATGACGCCACTTTCCATTCAGGGAGAATACTAAGTGACGGGCGAAACAAGCCCTTACACAGGCTGCCCACCCCTGCGGAGGTGTCAGCCGGATTGTGAAGGACGGCCGACGGGCCGGGCCCGGACTCCATGATAAATATTTTCAAGGGGTGGGACGGGCCGGGCCCGGACCCCATGATAAATATTTTCAAGGGGTGGGACCAGGCCCACCTCTGCGGAGGGGTCAGCCGGATTGTGGAGGACGGGGATCAATGGGCCGGGCCCGGACCCTATGATAAATATTTTCAAGGGGTGGGACCCGGTCCAAAGGCTGCCCACCCCTGCGGAAGGGTCAGTCGGATTGTGGAGATAGGGGATCGACGGGCTGGGCCCGGACCCCATGATAAATATTTTCAAGGGGTGGGACCCAAGATTCGAACCTGGACCCCATGATAAATATTTTCAAGGAGGGATCCGAGATTCGAACCCGGGCCCTCCAGAGTGGAAAGCCGAAGCGTTTCCACGCGGCCTCGTTCGACTTTTCGGGCCGGTCCCCGAAAAGTTTCAAAATCGGGGATATTGGATCGACGGGCCGGGCCCGGACCCCATGATAAATATTTTCAAGGGGACGACGGGCCGGGCCCGGACTCCATGATAAATATTTTCAAGGGGTGGGGCCCACCTCTGCGGAGGGGTCAGCCGGATTGTGGAGGACGGGGATCAATGGGCCGGGCCCGGACCCTATGATAAATATTTTCAAGGGGTGGGACCCGGTCCAAAGGCTGCCCACCCCTGCGGAAGGGTCAGTCGGATTGTGGAGATAGGGGATCGACGGGCTGGGCCCGGACCCCATGATAAATATTTTCAAGGGGTGGGACCCAAGATTCGAACCTGGACCCCATGATAAATATTTTCAAGGAGGGATCCGAGATTCGAACCCGGGCCCTCCAGAGTGGAAAGCCGAAGCGTTTCCACGCGGCCACCCGAGATTCGAACCCGGGTCCTCCAGAATGGAAAGCCGAAGCGTTTTCGCTCTTCCGATCTCCCCATGATAAATATTTTCAAGGGGTGGGACCCGAGATCGAACCCGGGTCCCATGATAAATATTTTCAAGGGGTGGGACCCGAGACTCGAACCCGGGTACTGGGTCAGCCGGATTGTGGAGGACGGGGATTGACAGGCTGGGCCCGGACCCCACGATAAATATTTTCAAGGGGTGGGACCCGAGATTCGAACCCGGGTCCTCAGAGTGGAAAGCCGGATCGACGGGCCGGGCCCGGACCCCATGATAAATATTTTTAAGGGGACGGGGATCGATGGGCCAGGCCTGGACCTCATGATAAATATTTTCAATGGATGATCCGGACCCCATGATAAATACTTTCAAGGGGATTTATCCTAGATACTCGAGATACTATAGAACCCGAGACTCGAACCCGGGTCCTCCAGAGTGGAAAGCCAAAGCGTTTCCACCGGCCCACCTCTGCGGAGGGGTCAGCCGGATTGTGGAGGACGGGGATCAATGGGCCGGGCCCGGACCCTATGATAAATATTTTCAAGGGGTGGGACCCGGGGCCGGGCCCGGACCCCATGATAAATATTTTCAAGGGGTGGGACCCGATATTCGAACCCTGGTCCTCCAGAGTGGAAAGCCGAAGCGTTTCCACGCGACCAATCCCTCGAACCCGGGTCCTCCAGAGTGGAAAGCCGAAGCGTTTCCACGCGGTCAATCCGGCCGACAATGTCCCGTCGTTTATTACCTACCGGATGGAAAACTGGATAAAGCCAAACAAAATGAGCCGAACCTGTACTCCCTCCTGAAAAATTTCTGAAGATGTGGGTCTCCGAAATTAAATCCAATCCTCCAGAGTGAAAACATAGCACGCTTCCATCCAAGTCTATTCATTGGAATACTTATTCAGATAGTCCGAGCCTTCTCGACAAACCCCGTTCAAAACGATTTTTTCTTTTTTACATATTTTATGCCCCTTTCCAATCAGTGAGATTACTAAGGGGCACCCACACCCATGGAGGGGGGCCGGATGATGATGAACGCGAATCGCCGGGCGCAGCACCCCGAAAAAACTTTTCCGGAGATACCAAACCCCATCCTGCGTGGCACGTCAACAGCATTACCACTCGGCCATCCGGCCGCCTTCCAAAATGGGTGCGGACGGCCCTATCAGGAATTTAAATTCACTCTTGAATTCGCCTCACAACATCCAATAGCCAAGGCCAATATGTTATGAAGTAATGCCATCTGTTGATGAAAAAGGGAGTTATATAAAAAATTTTATCTCATTCAAAAAGTTATTATTTTTCAATCGAAAATTTAATTTTAGATAAAATTTTGTGTCCAAACAGGAAGATAAGTAACATAAACATTAAATAGTAATTATAATAGTTTTATTTTAAATTAGTTATCTGCTTAAAAAATGAAGACATTTTTTAAAAATAAATTCATTTTGTTAAATAAAAATTAAAAAATATTCATTGTATAAATTTGGAATAAGTTTTTCAAATTCATTCGATTTTCAAAATTTCATTTTTTTCAATCATTTAAATTTTCATTTAATGAATAAAAAACTTGCAAAATTTGAAATTCAAATGAATTTGAAAGATTCTATACAAAATTTATTCGATGTTTTCATTGAATAAATTTCACATTTATACACGAATATACTTTTAAATTAGAAGTTTATTCAAAACAAATTTTTAAGTAAGAAAATTCATAAATACAGTATTAATAATTATAAACAAAGTTTAAAATTAAAAACAAATTATGTGATCACAATGAATAATTTGTTTATCTAACGAAACGGATGTGACGTTTATATTTTTAGATTTTCTTCAAACTTCTGATTAAAATATAGCTAAGAACTTTTAGACTGAGGTCAGCTCTCTTAATAATGATTTAAAAGTTTCAACATACAGTAGGTCTTTGAAACATCCTGTATACTCAAATAACGTTTTGTTATCCCCGTGATTATTCCGTACCAGCATTGACGTCACTACAATACACTATGATGTCATTCGATAGAAATTGTCAATCTATATACTGTATTCAAAAGTTATTATAAAAAAATACTTTTACTGCATTTATTATATAAATTATATGAATTGTTTTTGATATATTATATTAGTTAAAAAATAAATTGAAAATACACAATTTGGTTCTTCTATAAAGAGATTAATCAACATCCGGTGCAATTGCACTCAAATAGATTGCACGGAAGTGCATACTATCCCATAATTCCATTGTAAATATTAGTGCATGTGTACTGAGATCATCAGATGATAATGGACAGAATAAAGAAAAAATGGGGTTTCGTTTGAATTATAAGCTAATTTACATAATTATCATGCATTTGCGTAAGTTTTTTTTCTATTTGTTATCATGTAACTTGCCCATGGCTAAGATATTTTAACTGATTTTTTTTTTATATAGAATTAAATAATTATTTCATTGAAAATAGTTCCATAACGTTACAGATATGATGAAATTTCAACTTTTTCTTTTGTAAAACCTGATTATTAATCATTATAAATGAATAAAAGATTACCTATAAAGAATATACCTTATTATTGGTGTCTTATGTAAAACTATAAAAAAATTTTAAGATAAAGATCAATAAAATAATTATTTATACAGTATATAAATATATAGACTTATAATTTGTAATATTTAATGAATTGTTAATTAGTTCAGATTATTTTATATATCAAATAACAATATATGAATTTGATATAAGAGAAATTTTCTCTGTAAAAAAATTAATTTTAAGATTTAATATGTTTTTAAATTCTGCATTAAATTACAGTATATGTTCAAATGCAATAGTGAAACTTTAATTAGATGATTAATTTAACTTTGAAACAGATATTTTTAAAAAATATGTCTGTGGATAATGTTTTTTACTTGTTTAAGAATTTTCTTGAGATTTTAAAATATTTTATATTTTCCAATTGTTTTCTCATGCATTTAGACTTTTCTAACATAATTCTCATGCTCCCCATATTCTCTGTCAAGAGGTATTTCAATTATTTTTTTTTATTAAAACACGTAATAAGTTAATTCAAAACTAGCACAAGACTGCAGAAACTATTTTATTTGACAAACGTTTTCAACCCTTCTTTGGAGTCATCAGGTCAAAACCTGAAGGAGACCCCAAAGGAGGGTTGAAAACGTTTGTCAAATAAAATAATTTCTGCAGTCTTGTGCTAGTTTTGAATTTACTGTTTTTCTGTAGTGCAGAAGCAGAGAGATGCAAAGAAATAAGTTTATACAATTCAATTATCGTTATGACAGAATGATAAGATTGCATACAGTGGCTTAGCTAGAAATGTGTGGGCCCTGGGGCAGGATATAAAATCGGTCCCTGGGAAAATTTTATTCTGTTTATAGCTAAAAACATTATTATCCATTCTGATGAATCTAAGAATTTTTTCTTGCTTTTATCTCCACAAAACGATTGATAATTTCTTTTATGTTAATTTTCTTTGCATGATTCTTTTGGTAAAACATGGGTCCCTTTCTAATTTGGGCCCTGATGCAGTGGCACCACTTGCACCATGGTAGCTATGCCACTGATTGCATATTAAGTATTTATGCTAATTTATTTTAGTAGCATTTTTAATTTCATTGGATTATTGAATCATCGCTTCATTTCACTTGAGATTATTTTATAAATCACAACTGAAGATTGTACTTGAGTATTAGTGAAATCATAAATTCTCACCTACTGGACAATTGTTCACTTGCTGTGAAGAATATGGAAAATTTGACACATGCTGGATCGCTTGAGATTTCTGCTTTTAAAAACTACTACTACTATTACTACTACAACGTCTTATTTGTCATGTTTTAAAATTTTTGCTTCAATCAAATTTTGATCATAATTTATGCCTGCTGTTGAAACATTTATAGTCAGCATAGATGTTATATTTATTGGCATCTGTATTTCATCCACTGCTGGACATATATGATGCCATCTTTTGTTTCCATATGTATCTATTTTGTATTGTCTGCATCCATTGGGAATTAAGTACTTTTCTGATGTCATCTCTTTATCATTTGTATTGTCAGCCAGGATATCTTTTTCTCTTGTCTTAATTATCATGCTGTAATTCTTTGTCCATTGGTTATTGTTATATCTTGCTATGTGATCTGCCCAATGCTATTTGCTGCTTTTAACTGGTACTATAGTCTTCTCCTATGGAATGTTCTCTTATCCAGGTGTTGATCTTGCAATCTTGCCTGTAAATCCTACATTTATATTTCTACATTTCTTTGGATTGTTGCTAAAATCTGCTACAATTTTGTAAGAGTCCATGTTTTGCAGCCATATGCACATTAACAATAATGTTACATGTGAAGAATATCCTTTTGAGCAGGGCTGGGGTCTTGGTGGGGAAAATATGCCAACACCAACTCCTCTGACAGTAAACACAACAAATGATTTTTTAGAACACATTTTTATTCAGTATTTATTAGTGAAAAAATTATTTATTCATCTGAAAAAGAAAATAATTATTTTATACATTTTTTAAATTTTAAAACCAATAAATTATGAGCAATGAGAAAGTTATTGCCGACACTGACACCGACACTTCCTAACACTGCAGACACCCCAGCCCTGCTTTTGAGGCATATTAGTATTGTGTTGTCCTTTAGGAAATTGCTGTATCAATCACATTCATACCATCCCAATTGCATATGTTGAATTTTTGAGGTTAGAACTTTATTGGATAAACTTTTAGCTACTAATAGCTTGTGCCAATGTTTGTTTGATATAGTATGCACTGATATGGCAATTTAATAAAAACCTTGTTTTTCTTACATAGAAATGCTCCGATTTTTGTGTTTTAATTCAGGAGTTTAAATTAGTAGTAAAGTTCATTTGGCATATTATCTTACAGCTAATGCAGAAATAAATAGCTAGTTTTGATTGTAAATATAAATTTGTTGTTAAT
The DNA here is from genome assembly GCA_000484575.1 of Olivierus martensii. Classification (NCBI taxonomy): domain Eukaryota; kingdom Metazoa; phylum Arthropoda; class Arachnida; order Scorpiones; family Buthidae; genus Olivierus; species Olivierus martensii. The sequence goes on along the minus strand of AYEL01082341.1, from coordinate 12,207 downwards.
GTATGTTTGACTTTAATACAATGTAATAATTTTATGTATTTACTGTGTTTATTTAAAATTTTATTATAATAAATATCTAATAATATAATCTTGTCATAATTTTCTCTGCTTCATATAATTTAAAATATAAATTGATACAGTATGGCATTTTAAAAAGGAGTATTTTAACCTATCAATGTTCTATGGATAGTAAAAATATTGTTTTTTGTTTTCTTCAGATGCTTATAATAGGAAAAATCTAATAAAGGTAATTTTTTTTTATAAATTTAAAATCTCAAGAATAATTCTATTACTACTATATTGGATTAATAAAGAAATGTTTTTTAATATACTAAAAGTGCTGTATTGATTTTTTTTTTCTGTCTATATAAAAATTATATTCCTAGCTTTTAAATATAAATTTTATAAAATAATGTAAGTTATTATTAATGCTATTATTTCATTGATTTTGATATGCAGTAGTAATAAATTTTATTTGCATTTTAAATATGCTAATGTCTTAAAATACTGTTTTCAAAATTTTCTTAAATAGCAACTATTTTATCTTCCCTATTTAATGAAATTCAAAGAAAGCATTATAAATCAGATATTTGTCTTTCAGAAAGCTTATTTGACTTCATAATAAACAATTTTCAATGCATTATATTAATATTGTATACATATATAAAATGCTGGTATAATCAGCCCTTGGTGCATGCAGAGGATAGATTTCAGGAACACCTGCAGATGCCCAATTCTCTTATATGAAATGCCATAATATTTGCATATAACTTACAAACATTTTCCGATTATACTTCAAATCATTTCTAGATTACTCAGAATTAACATTATAAAACTATTTATATCTAATATCTAATACAATGTATCATTTAGAGAATAATGATGACAAAACAATTTTTTTAGTTTTTGGAATATTTTTTGAATTCACAGATGTGAAACTTCAGATAGGGAGGACAGACTATAATATTAATAATTTTATATTCAATACGTTTGGTTTCAATCCATCTGTTGCTTTATCATAAAAATAATGCTGCGAGTGATAATCAGTCTCTCCAATTTACCTCCTACGCTTCGCGTAACCCACCTCCCCTACATTGAATGCGTGTGGGACATGTCTAACGCACTCAATGTAGACAGCACGGTATGTGGATTGGAAACTGTAGCCGATCATGATTTCCGGTTTCTAGCGCCTAGTTGAATGTGACAAACTTTTTGGCCGGAGCTGTACATCCGGAAGCAAAAGAAGGAGACATATAGGCCCTATATCCAGCAGTGGATGAAATAGAAGTGATGATAAAAACAATAGTTTATACGAAATAATATTCAGGAGTTTCGATCCTCGGTGGCCAAACTGCGGATCTTTGGTGCTTTCAGTCAAGCTCCACTTGGTGAAAGTCGATAGTTAATACGGAGCAATACCTACTTAATTTAAAAAATAATATATTTGTAATTTATTTATTTATTACAAAAAGTAGTATGCATTGTGAAATATATAACAAACAATTTTTGAAACCATTGTTAAGATTATCGTAAAAACTAATCCGGCTCTCGACTATTCTCCTTTAGCAAGTATTAAAAGATGATCTTATATACAGTGGATTCCGCTTAATTGGGACACGTCGGGCCAAGCCATTTTGACCCAATTACGCGGCTGTCCCAATTAAGCGCTATTTATTTTGTTGGTCCTTTGTCTGCCTAATATATCGTTAACCACGCATCAAAATATATTCAAAGATAAGTTTTTAATAAATAAGATGGCCATCCATTAATTTAGAAACGATGACGAGACGATGTTACAATATTACAAGTCGTTTAAAATTACGGAAATAGTGTATATTTTGAAACCTTTTGTTCGTCCGAATGATAAAAAAATCATTTTAAAGGTTTTGGTCAAAAATAACCGTAACAATATTTATCATCGATAAAAGCGTTTTTTAATTATTTATTTTATATTTTTAAGGATCTTTTTCGAATCCAATAAATTATTATTTTCGTAGTTATATTAAGATTTGTAGAAGATTTCCAGATACGATTCGGTTTCCCACATTTTCCTGGGACTCTGAAATGGCCTCGACCCTATATATCCGCTGGCAACATAAAAGTGTTAATCAATCGAAGTCTGTAATTTAAATTCCGAACATTTTTTTGGTCCGAGTTACGCTTTATTTAGGACTGGCGAGATTTGTTTAAACACTCGATTCAATGACGGAAAAGCTTGTCCCGATTGTTTTTTGCCTCCATTTTTATCATTTCCTACGTATAAATTGATCTCAACTGACAACGCTGTTTTAAAAACGCACCCGAGCCGTTCTAAAGCCGTTTTACGCAAATGGGCGATAAAGAAAAATACGCCATTCGATTTATTATTCCAATTGGTTTGTGCCCTGCCAAACCACGTGTTTTGTACCTGTGTGTTACATCTATTCTATTTAGAATGACTCTCCGAGCATTTCTTAACATGAAAAATTGTTTCGATTTATATTCTGGACTTTTTCTTCTCCATTAATTTCGGAAATATATAATTATGATAATTAAAACTTATTAAAATTAGAAAACGTGTTTAATTTTAAAATAATGCCATCTTTGAATTATTTATGAGAAATTTGAAATTTCCTTCTCCTTTATCGGTTGGTGTAAACAAACTTATGTAACTTACTTCTATCAAATATCTCGAATGCCTACCAAAATGGCGCGTTTATTTACCGTTAATCACGCATCGTCGTAATTCATTTTCATCGCATCCAATGAATATAGAAATTCTTGTTAAATCTGAGTAAAACACGATAACCGACTGCCTAGTAGTATTAATTATCGGCTGTATTTGACAGCGGAGTTAAACAACAGCTGTTTAATTTACACAAAAAGCTGCTGTCAAATTTAAATATAATTTAAGAAAAATCCGCGTAATTATATAGTTTCTCGGATTAAAAGCGCTGTAATCTAATTATGGGAAAAACAATGAAATAATTATCATACAGGAAAATTAACTTAAGAGTTCATTTGTACATCGACACAGCTGAATAGTCATCATTTCACTCCAGGTATCAATTTATTCAAACTTTCGCTGCGCGCAATGACTTCCAAGCTTTTCTATACGGATTTAATCCTATTAATTTACTTTATTGTTCTTTCGATGAAGTCAGAATATAACACTCTAAACAATTCTTCTTTGATTCTAATACTTTTCCATTATCGTCATTGAAATGACGATAATGGAAAACGTATTAGAATAAAAGAAAAGTTGTTTAGAGTGTTATTGTTGCCAACTAAAGCCATCGGCCACCAAAAACAATAAAAAATGACACATTTTTTAGAATCTTTCTTAATTTAAGAAAGGTTAATTTGTTATTATTCATTTATTTAATCGCTTATTTACTGGATTTTATAATTTTAATTTCACCTTTTTTGTTATCAAACTAAGTTTCAGTCATTTGGTTACTTTTTTGTTATTATTAATCGTTTTATTTTGAATCGGTTTCAAACATTTTAAATTTTAGACTTAATCAAAATTTGGTAATCTACATTATTAAAAATATCGGATATATTTGCACTAGATTATTTGATCTCCATCACTAGTCTCCAAATAGTGGTTCACGCACCTTTAAGAGAGCGTAAGAAATTTTCGAGGGTGCGAGTTTTCCGGTGTTCATAAAATATGTCTATTGTTTGGGATACGTGCTACTTTTCTTTATTGATAGAAGTCAAGGTGTCATTCGACCGATTAAAATATTCAAAATTTGAAAATTTTTGCTTAATACATATTTTTGCAAAAAAAAAAAAAAAATAGAAAAAAAAAAAAAAAAAAAAAAAAAAAAAAAAAAAAAAAAAAAATAGACTCGGTTGTTAATTATTTTGAATGACTCCACTGGATAAAGCGGTGCGCGGTTTAAAAGATTTCGAGACCATTGATCTAAAGAACGATTATCTTTTGAAAGACAAATCTCCTATACAACATTTCTATTTCTAAACTTTCCTATTCCATCTTATTCCACTTCGTTCACAAAACACGATAAGTGAAGATTATTTTTATCTCTATTCATTTAAATGTTTAAAATATAGAGGTTAGAAAATAATTAATGCAGATTCTTCTGCCTGAATGCTTCGTTCTATATACGAAATAAACAGAACTTTATGTCGTATTTATGTTTTCAATTCTGGAATAGATTATTCGTTATATTGACTTACTCGCCAATAGAAACATCGACGAATAATTTAATGTTCGAGTAATCTCCGCTTAACTTTGATATCAGTTTCGATAGTTAATCAGTTTATGCCTAACATATTTTTTACTGTACGATTGTTTTTTAATCCATTTTCGGTTAAAAAATCGCATACATTTTATTATATGTTATTTGAAAAATTCTGGATAAATAAAAAATTAAAAAACATGATAAAATTAAAGAAAAAGATAACCACTAACAAGTAGTTAGTTAAAAAAATGATCTTGGATTTCATTTTCGAAAGGCGAAAACTTTAAATTCTGGAAAAACTCCAACGGTACAGTTAAGAAGATGGCGTTTTTTCTAGAGAAAGAGGCTTTAAAATGTATAACAAAACATGTAAAACATCTTTCCATACATAAATGCAATCTTTTAAGTTTTCGAAATTCATGTTTTACATTCTCAACTCGCGTTTGAAGGCTACTATATAAAATTTCGTTTCGAAGATAAACAATTTTATTTTCAGCTAGCAATATGTACGAGGTAACACGTATAAATTTAAGTAACGCTCATCTTAGTACGAATTTTATGTTAACATATCTATTCGTAAATATTTTTCTCAGAAAATAATAAATAGTTGGGAGATATGCAATAATTCTAAATTTCCTAAATTTATGCTAAATCCAAAACGATTACTAATCCGTTTAATTTCTTCTGAATTATTTTAAGATTATAAATATTTCATTTAGAAATAAAATATTATATGGCCAAATTCTAGTAACTTTTTGCAATTTATAACCATTTCTTTTGTTTTCGGATCTTCTAGATAAAAATATTTTTGGTTTACTAGTTTTGAAAACACAAATTATATATTTAGTTTTATAATTTTCGACAGCAGATTTATATAACATATTTAAATTGTAGATAGCGATTTCACGAGAACATTTTTGAATTTAGGCTACAATAATAATTTTATATTATTCTCTTTTATACTAACGAAGACATTATTTGGAACTAGTTAAGATTGGTTCCCACTAGGGTAGAACCGCGGCGTAAAATACGCGCGTGACGAAAGCGACGCGGTTTAGTTTTGATTTTTTTTTGAAATTATAAACATTGTACATGTAAGTAATTTTATAAAAATAAAATTCTTAATAAATTATTTAATATAGAATTATATATATATATTTATTTTTTCCGTAGCGGCATATATTTAATATTCGTATATTAAATTTCAACATTAATTTAAAATTATTAATTTGAGAATATTTAATTCAGATTTGGATCATTCTGACTACCATTCTGGAAGTCAGATAATAGGATGTAAAGATTTTACTGTGCTTTGTGTTACAATTATATTTAAATATTTAATTTAATTCAATGAATAATTTAATTCAATGTCTTAAATAGTATAATACATTACTATCTAATAATTAAACTAATAAGATTGCCTGGCGTTTCATGGGCATTTCTGATAAATAATTTTCTGCTATACCAATGTATATCATACATAAACATATCACGTCATCATAATATCATATTTTGGTATATATTTGTGACATTATCATTGTAACATCATAGTGATATCGTATATTGTTACCATTATTATGTGACGTTATCCATTGTTACATCATGTTGACCTGTATAGAAGCGATGATGATGCCTTCTTGGGATTCTGTGACCAATTTCAAAATGATTAGCACAACGATGCATTCTCATATCTGATAATATAATATTTGAAGCTATGACTCATTAAAGAATTCATACCTGGAACCTTTAAACTTTCCCAATTAATAGAATCCAGCAATAGTCAAATTCTAAAGTTTAAAAGTCTGAAGGAATTTTATTAGAATTTGTGTATTTTATTATTAACACGTATTTTCTTAGCTAAATCAGAATGCTCCACTCCCTAGGATGGTTTTCACTCAAGGTATTTTACTTTATCAATTGGATCATAGTAAGTCATATTCTCATACCCTTCGATCTATCAGTCAAAAGATGTATGTGATTCTATGAAATATGTGTGCTTAATAAAGACTAATTATATTAATTAATCCTCTATAAGCATAAATATTGAATAAATTAATATTAGTAGAATCTAGCAACAATCAAAATCTAAGACTTTTATTAGAATTTGACTCTTGCTGGATTCTATTAATTGGAAAATTTAAAGATTCCAGGTATGAATTATATATATTTATATAAGCTAAGCCAATCTAAAATTCTAAGTTAGATAATGCAGCAACACTATTTATTGTTTTACTGCAGCAACACTACTTAAAAATACTGATCAAAATTAAAATAATATGATGATATTCGACAATTCTTCCAAATTTCTGATGGAAGTTTGACCATAGTTAGAATTTGTTTAACTGTACACATAATATATAAAAATAAAATTTTTTTCGAGTTTCTTTGGTATCTTCCTCATGATTTAAAATTTATTTTGGATCGTATTAAATTACGAATTCTAAAACACTTCAATTCTTGTTTTAAGATGAAATATTTAAATTTAGATGGCTCTGTTTGAATTTTAAACTTTACTATGCATGTAATTTCGATTGGAATTGAATTGGACTCAGTGTCACACACCTTATTTTTTCAATCTCAGAAATTTTTTAAAGAAAATAAATAATCCAAAAATTTTTTAAACTAAAAAATTATTGTATAATAAATCTTAAATACTAAAAAAATTAATGCTTTTTTTACATCATTAACGTTTCTCTATAAGCTGTCAGCTGTCTCAGAAACTGCGTACTTACGCAAAGACATTATGTTAACAAAAAAGACATATGTTTCAATTTATAAATAACTAGAAGCAATTTTTCATTATCACGATGTAAAAATAATGATTTTATGATATAAAAATTATATCACTTCCATTTTTTTTTGAAGTACTAGAGATACACGATAAAAAAAACCCTGTTTTTGTACACTTCTTCAGTAGTTATGGCGATAATGGTATGATTTTTAATTAAATTAAAAAAAAAAACGTTAAGAACTCAGAAAACTTTTTGTCATTGTATTTTTTTTTCTTTCCGAAAGAAAAATAGATGAATAAATAAAAACAGAATCGAATTTTTTTGTAATTTTTTATGATATTTATTAAAAACTGACATCCTTAAAGAGCTGAATTTATTGCAAATTTAATCATTATTTAAAGTAATATTTTTTTTTTTTTTGAAAATCCATCTTAATTAAAATTTAATAATGTGACAGTGTTGATAAATTATCTTCTATTATATTGAAAACTTATTTTATGATTATATAGATCGATATGAAACTATATATCGATGATTTGGGATCAGTTCTTTTTAACATGTCTACAAAAATAGATATTTTATTTTGTGAAAATCATAATTTATTATTTATTACTAAAATATATACATATTTATTTATAGAATTTAATGCAATATCAAGTAAAAGGGAACGTTTCATATAATAATAAATTTGCTGATTGTCTTTAGTGTATCACTTCTTTGAATTTCGAACGATCTAGTAAGGATGCTGAATCTAGAAAAAATTATATTTTTACCATAAATTAACCAGATTTCCTCGAAGATTAAGTAATGAGAATCAGGGGAATTTAATTATGGATTCCCAAGAAAGAAAGATCAAAGAGTTCCCAGACTGTAACAGGAATAACTTTCATCTTAACGTCATTTTTCAGAAGAATACTTGAAAATACTTGAAAAACAAAAAGATACGAAGATGAATTCCGAGTTTTACTAGAATAATTAATAAAATTCGCTCTTGTTATTTAAATATAGTTTTATTTATGGATTTTTAATTGTAAAAACAATTTCGAATGACTCACAAACAACAAGAGAACTTTTCAAAGTTTATTGTATAGTCTACACACAAATATGACTTCCTTTAGGTTACTCTAGTGAAACTTTGTTTAAAAATGTTTTCAGTTCACCTGATTCTTATAATATTGCTCCAGCTGGAGTACTATCCGTTTCGGCTTACCACCAGAGATCGATTCCTTTTCAGTCACTACAACGACAGATTGGTCAGTGAAATGAAAGTTATCTCATCACGTCCACTGCAACATAATACAGTACTTTAATAAGAATTGAAAATATCATAAAACTAATATATATAAAAAAATATTAATCACAACTTTTTTTTGGTACTTGTATTCCCTCTTGCCAATTATAGTGTTTATAGTATAATTATTTTATTTTTCTTTTCGGTTCTGTGCATTCAAATGAACAGTAAATAATGTCAGTCTGATTTATACAGTGAATCATTTTTATTTGATTGATTTCTTCACTTCAGATACTGTTTTTTTTTTTTTAAATTGCTTTTTGTATGCTGATTTATACAGTGAATCATTTTTATTTGATTGATTTCTTCACTTCAGATACTGTTTTTTCTTAAAAAAAATTGCTTTTTGTATCGTTAAATGTTGATATAAAGCGTATGTATGGAAATTTGGATTCATTGCAAAGTTCTGTAATTAATAATAATAAAATTTTTTAAAAGCATAATTTTATCATAAATATGATAAATATTATTATAAATTATTCGTGATATAGAAAAATAAAATCTCTCGTGATTTATGTGAATAAAGAAGACTATTAATGTTACGTGAAAACGATACATATATTTTAAAATATTTTTCTTAATACAATATTTTATTACATAAACTTTGGCAAACACGGGCCCCCTGAAGGGCGGGGCCCGATTGGGTGCAATCGGCTTAAATCCGGCAATGTTTTTAATAAAAGTTCCCAATTTTTTCCTACTTAAGAAATACAATTACGGCCGTATTCACCACAATAGCTTAAAACCAGTTTCAGAAATCAATGCAATTTTTCGTATTCACCACGGTATAAACGCGTTTTAAGCCGCCTAAGTCATCGTTTCAAGATGGACGACTATGATGTGTTCGACCATCTTTGTCTTATGGTGAGTTACAGCGTAATAACTTGTTTAGAGGGCGACGACCACGTAAAATTTACTCTGTTCGAAATGAGGACATAGATGTGTTAGACGATTCTGACTTTGGCATGAGATATAATTAGCAAAGTTGTCCTATCGCTTGTTGATAGATTTGGTCAGCGACTGAAATTCGATAGCGATAGGAATAATTCTCTCTCGCCGATTCAGTGGATACTAATTGACTTCGCGTTTTTATGCTACTGGAAGTTTTCAGCAGATTATCTACAGTTAATTTTAATTTTAAAATTGGTACTTTGTTTATAATTATATTAATTTTAATTATTGATCAGTAATAAAAATTTTAAATTTTTATTACATCAAATATATTGGATTATTAATTTGTTTTATGATTTAATGTATTTTATATTTTATTGTAATTTTGTTCCTTCTAATGTATTAATTTCTTGTGACTGTGCTTTATTGTACCTTTTAAGTTTGCAACGTAGAATAAATAAACCTCGTGATCTCTCTTGTCCGGTCAGATCGTCTCTTACAAACTGTCCCGACTTAAATCGGCGATCACGTGAGCTATCATCAGAATAGTGTGGTGAATACGGTGTTCGTTCTGATGCCGACTCGCGGCTCAGATCGGTTGATTCTCGTTTTGAGACTCGGTTGGTGAATACGGCCGTTACTGTATATATCGAAATAGAATCAAGATCCTATAAGCGATATTAAAATAGTATTAACAGAGTTTATAGCTGAAAAAATCTAGGACTAGCGAGTGAGCTAACCAACCGGTAATCCGACTCCTGAAAAATTTTCTACAGGCAATCTCCGTGGCAACTGCTCTGGATGGAATCGTTTTGGTTTTCTAATGCAATAATCGTTAACAGTAATGTTTTCATAAAATCTAATTAATAATAATTTTTGGTAAATGTGGTATTTAAGATGTCAGATGAGATAATCTAAGTGGAAAAGTCGTTTTTCAACAATAAGTTTTTAAAAATCTTTTCCGTTTACAACGATCACTATTAATTTTTGAATGCATAGTTAGTTTATTAAATACATAAAAATAAATATCATTTAGTATTTCTGTATATTAAAAAATGAACTCGTTCTTTATGACAATAATTACTTTTTATTACAAACTGTTTAAAATAACATACTTCAAAAATAACTAAATTTCAAATAAGTTGCAGTCGTTGTTTTCTTTTAAATTTGAGCCTCTGTTCTAAGTCGGTCGAATGTATTGAAATTTGAATTAATTTATAAAAAAATATAAAAACTTTAGAACAGGGCTGTCCAATAGGCAACCTCCGGGACGCATGCGGCCGCCAAGCCATTTTGTGCAGCCCGCCAGGCTTTCACAATTTGAAATATACAGTAATGTACTATTTTTAATATTTTTTTCACTTTTATTTATTTATTTTTTGAGAGCATAATAAAAAGAATACTAAAATTGAATTATATTAATTCAATTAATTAATTTTTCTTAATTATAAGTAATTATTTAATGATCAACAAGCTATTGATGACATTACATTTATATTAAGACTTTCAATCACGTCAATTTTAGTTTTAGCTATTTCAGTTTAAAGTGTGACTATATGTTAGTTATTTTTTGGTTTCTAACATACACACTTCAGTGAATTTCAATCTCATTTTAAGTATCTATATATACTCGTGTATAAGCCGACTACCCAACATTCAAGTGTTAGAACAATGTGATATTAAAATAAATTAATTAATTATCACACTTTTATAAGACTTTCAATCACGTCAATTTTAGTTTTAGCTATTTCAATTTAAAGATTTGAATTTTGACTGTATTTTAAAGTTATTTTTTGGTTTCTAATATCACCATTTCAATGATTGTGTGACTGTTGTTGTGAGATTGTTTTAATTTTATTTTACTGTTTAATTTAATTTAATTTTTATTTTATCGTGAGTTTGTTGCATTTGTGGAATGAGTGAGAAAAAATGTAAAATAGAAAATGAAAATTGAGTATATCATGAACCAGGGTTGCAGAGTTGGATGGCAAATGATCGAACTCTGACTCCACCATTTGTGGAATGAGTGAGAAAAAATGTAAAATAGAAAATGAAAATTGAGTATATCAGGAACCAGGGTTGCAGAGTTGGATGGCAAATGATCCAACTCTGACTCCGACTCCATCTTTTAAAAAATATCTGACTCTGACTCCCTAAAATTTGTAAGGTCCAACTCCGATTCCACCCAAAAATCTCTGACTCTGCAATCCATAATTGCAGAATCAGATGATAAATGATCCAAATCAGACTCCATTTTTAAAAAAAAAATCCAACTCCGACTCCATCCAAAAACCTCTGACTCCCCGATTCCGACTCTGCAACCCTGTCAGGAGTAATTTCATCCTACATTTTCTGCGGATCTGTCTTTTCGAATCAATTGGAAATTGTAGGACGTATAGAAGAGGCAATTAGCAATAGCTGGAGAGGGGTTCGGGCCTCTTAACCAATACAGAGACGAATCGGCGACCTGTTAACTAATCAAATGCTCCGAGTGGCACTAGCAAACCATTGTAATTAATTAAAAACACAATTATCACGTTTTGTAATGGTCAATACGGGTAAAATTTCGACATAATAAAATGCTTAAAATTATTGATTAATAATATTGAGATTTTCTAATCTTTGAAATCACACTTCCAACGTATTGAACGCTGGACACCAATATTGGAGACTCCCTTATTCGGGAGGAAAAGTTATGAATGTTTGTCAAACTGGCACTTAAGTAGCAGGGACATAATTGTGTGTGTGTGTTTGAATTTCGCGAGAAATGATCATCTTTCCAATTATTACAGTTATAAATTATCATATTTCTGTTTTATACAAAATAACTAAAACATCTGTAATGATATACTTGTATTTAAACTGTTTTCAAATATTTCTTTCGTAATAAATACGTTTGGTTTCAATCCATCTGTTGCTTTATCATAAAAGTAATGCTGCGAGTGATAATACTTTAGAGCAATCAGTCTTGCCAATTTACCTCCCATGCTTTGCGTAACCCACCTCCCCTATATTGAATGCGGGTGGGACACGTCTAACGCACTCAATGTAGACAGCACGCTATGTGGATTGGAAACTGTAGCCGATCATGATTTCCGGTTTC
>AYEL01082338.1:0-15907 GCA_000484575.1 Olivierus martensii | reverse complement strand
AGTGCTCTTCCTGAGAACTATCATCATAAAATTTTAACTGTTGTCAATCATGATCTTCAATCTTGTCCATCATGAATATGAAATCACTGGCTGAATATGGAGTTTTTCAATTAAATCACTGGCTGTGCCAGTGATTTAATTGAAAAGATTATATCCAGCTCAATTCCTAGAGAGACTTTGTTGGAATGATCATGAAACAGTTTTGGAATATGTAGAGGAATTTGAACGATAAGTATTTTCTAATAATGAACCAGAGATTGTTGAAACTCTATTTGGTGTAAAAATAAATAAAATTGAAAATGTGTAGATAAAGTGTAAATTAAATATAAAAAAGGCTCCATACAGACTTCTTTTCAAATAAATAGTTCTCATATTGAAACCATTTAATAGACTGTAGTTTGTATTTGACATTTTTGAGTTTCATTTAAAATAAGTGTTTCCAATTTGAATTAAATAAAGGTTTTGCATTGATATGAAGGTTTCCAATTTGATTTGAATAAAGTTTTGCACTGACATGAAAATTTTATGTTAGTATGTTTAGAAAAAATTTTGATTTTATGAATCTCTCTATGTTGGCTAGTATGTTTAGAAAAAATTTTGATTTTATGAATTTCTCTATGTTGGATACCTCTCTAACTTGAACACATTTTGAAGGAACCAAATGTGTTCGACATAGACAAGTTTCACTTCATTTAGATAAGGAACAAAAAAGAATCAAGAGTTAAATAGTAAAATAGTGTGATGTGTGAGGGGTAAGGAAAACGTATCGATACCTAAATTATATATCACTATTTAATTTCAATATTTTAGTAAAGTATGAACAAACATTAGCTTAAAATTTTGCTCTACTTCATGGCTTGCTTCCTAGGCGGTTGCTTAGTTTGCCAAAATGGTAGCGCCGGCCATGGTTACTATAAATGGTATTCAAGTATCTTGATGATAAGAAACGTGTCACATGCTTTAAAACTGTTTATTTTGTCTAATATCGGTATAACATAATGAAATGTTTGTATAATGTTCATTTTTATATTTAAAGAATGATGAATTAATTTAAGAAACATAATGATCATGTCTACTTTTAATTATGATATTTTTTACTAGGCGTTAAAAAAATAATAATTTCAAAATTTTTAAACTCTCTCATATACAGATAAGGGAAAATTTCTTAAGATTTAAGTCAGTGTTACTATGGAAACAAGTCAGATCAATAAGGAGACAAGCCATTCAAAGATTTTTCTTGACATATCACGAACTGACCAAAGTTCACGTTCGAAAAAGTAAAATGTGTTGGTACGTGTTCAATACTACTTTAATATCTATCGTACGAAAGCAGAAAAAGAAAATTTACTCAACATTTTATTGAATTCATTTCATGTTACCAAAACATAAAGATCCATAAATTTCCAAATACTTTTTTTTTTTTTTTTTAATTCTGAATTTTAAGTAAACAAACATTTTTTCGAAACAACAAAAGCCGCTATTTATTTTGTTTTTTATAATTTCAAAGACAAATTTAAATTTTAAAAATCAATGATTTACTTGAGATACGAGGCGATCGTTTTACAACTATGTAAGTATACGTTGATGATAATATTTTTTTTATTATTATTATCTACAGATTGGCTATATTTTTGATTATACACTAAACAAAATGTTTTACTTGTAGTAATAATCAAAAAGATAGAAAAGCAACTTGTTCAGAAAGATCTCAATTGGAGAAACCGTCTTGAAAAGACAGAAGATAAAAGTGAACAAATATATCTGCGACAGTTAAGAAAAACATTCGTAAAGTGACCAAAAAATAATAATTAATTAAAATAGCAACTATTCAAAACCATTGAATGGCTGCTATTTTACAAATTTTACTTATAGTTCTAGCTATAATTTTTTTTTATCATTAAAAGATCCATATAATATCAATTTTCATTTTTTTTTTTACTCAATCATGATCTTATATTTATCTTTGGGGAATTTTTTTTGAAACAGGAGCTATTAAAAGTAAATTTTCGCTAAATTTTTATAGAATCATGATCAACTTCGCCATATTATTTTAATAAGTATAATACGTATTTTGTTCGTATCTAATTTATATAATGAAATATATAAAAAAAGCAAGTTATACTGACTAAATCTTATATATTATGGCTATGCATCTAAAATTCAGATACAGAAAAGGGATTTCTTAAGTTACTTCATACATTATAAATATATATATAGTAAACTCGAAAGTTAGGCAATCTAAAAAAAGAACATAAAAAATAATCAGTAAATAAATATATATTATTGAAACTATTCATATTCATACATGTAAAGAAAAAATAAATGCTTCATTAGAGTTATACAATCACATATGAATGATAAATTATTCACGCTTAATAATTTACGATTGGTTTTTCTTCGTAAATTATTTAATTATTCTCATGCAAGTAAATAAATTTTATATAAAATAATTCAGTTATTTATTGTGTATTTGTTCTTTTATTACTCGTCATAAATATTATTATATAAGAAAAAGTTAACCTGGTTTTTATTTTTTTATGACATTATGATTTGTACGTTAAAATAAAATTATATTTTTATCAAAAATATTAGAAAGGAATGATCAAAAACGTTGGATTTTAGGCCATAAATTAAAATTTCAAAATATTTTGGCATTTCCTTTCTATTATATTTTATTTTTAACTGATAAATTTAAGCTGTTCGTTTCCATAAAATAGAAAGCACAACCTGTAAAACTGTACAGATAAATTAAAATATATTTGGCCATTAAAACTACGTAATTAAAATTTGAAGTTAATAAATAAAACTGTTAATTAAAATTTGCATAATAAATTTTATGATTTATTTCCGAAATTTTTGATTAAGTTTTCAGAATAGAATTTTTAATTTGAGACAGACGTAAGTAATTTACTAATGTAGAATAAGAAAACATCGCACTATTTTTTTCTTTATATATTTTTTTAACTAATAAATAGAAAAAGTTGCATATCTGTAGGATCAAACAGAAGCATGAGGATAAATTTAATAATTAGGTTTTTATTCTCAGAGTTGCTCTTGAACTGTGATTTAAATTAAAAAATTCTAACAAAATAATTAAGGAAATCTCATAGAAACAGTTTAAAAAATAAATAAAAATTTACAATTTTTAATTGAAATCAATTTAGTCGGAAGAAGTAATTCCATTTTCTTAAACAAAATTTTGAAAAGTTTATTATGCTTTAAAGTGGATTAATTGTGAATTTTTTTGCTTGTCATACATTGAAGAAATTCGTGATACCCACATAATAAGTTTTAATATTTAAAATTATTTTATTTTAACGATAACACGATGATACAAGTGCTGTTAGAGAACAGTTACTATATTTGTATAGTTCAGAAAATTTTAATTCAATAATATTATACACTTAAACTTAAAATATATAATATGAATAGCATCTGATGACCATTAAGATAATTATTTTAAAATTAAACTCATTTACATCGAACGAAAGCTTCTCTCGTTTATTAAATTTGAAATTTTAAAGAGTGAAATATTTATCTTTTATCCTTTATGAACTCATTATTCCAATCATTTCACTGGAAGAATTAAAATAGATGCATATTATCTCTCCAATTAAAAATTTTGAACACGCAAATGAACAATTATACTTCGAGCAATGAATCTGAAACTTCTTTAAACACGTTTCTATATAATGGATTCCAGTAAATAATACACTTTAAACAGAATTTACAAAATGATTGATTAATTATATTGTTTGCTCAGAAACTTTTGCTATATTTTAATTAATATTTTAATAAATATGAATTATATAACGCGATGTAAGCAAATAAATAAATGTTAAATACACACAGATATTTTAATAAATATGAATTATATAACGCGATGTAAGCAAATAAATAAATGTTAAATGCACATAGCAGAATAAAACTTTAATGGATACGACTGAAAGCTATGATTGCTCAACAGTATTTTTCAATCAAATCATTTTTCTGAAGTGATAGCCAGTAGAGCAATTTCAAAAAAGAACTCGTAAACTGGTAACACTAAACATTTAGTAGTTCCTGATATATTTTAGTCATTCAGTTTTATAGCTCCAGTGAGACTTATATTGTAGATTCATATGATTTCAATGGCAACAAAAACAAATTAATTAAAAATTATTGAAAAATGTACCTACATTTAGATGTTAAATTTTGTAAATTATATAAAATTTCTTTTTGCTGTTAAACCATTGTAAACATGGTTTCATAGTTTACAAAAGTTATACCAATTTTTCTAAAATTAATGATTATTTTACTAATTTATCAATTTTTTAACTTTCATTGTAGAATTTCTGTTTCATTTCTTTATTCACTTTAAAACTGGACTCTATAAAAATTTTCATAATGCTGATATAACTCTATAAAAATTTTTTCACGATACTGATTCGAACAAAAGAAATTATAAGACGTGACCAAATTCACAGATTGCAAGCAAATGTTAAGCATATTTTCGATAGTTGATGACTTACGATTCTGAATACTGAAAGGATCATTTTTGTATCTACTGTACTATATCCGAGAGTAATAATTTCCACTTTATTTGCAGAGCAAAAAATATTTGCAACTATTTTCTCAAATGTGCGAAAACATGAAACAGCTCTTTGCTTTCGTGCAGATTAGATAGATTTCTCTTTATATTTCATGGTAAGCAATGAGTTGTCCTGTCTCCCTTTCTAATCCGAAGAAGACAGTAACTTTTTATATTTAAAGATAAACATTTTATGTGTTCTTTTGGGTATTCGCAATTAAACTGTTACAACACTCTCAAAAGTATAGATAAAGCTATATAATAAAGAGATACTTATCTGAATTACTCACTGGAAAACATGGGATCACATAGATATCCATGACTAAAAGCAATTGATAAAGTTATTAAAGTAGTTGTAAAATAGTTCAAAAACATTCACGTCGTTCATGGTCCACATTACAATAAATGAGATAAATTATACTGAAAATACAGATTATAATGACAGTAACGGTATTTAAAGATTGCCAAGTATAATCAGGATATTTTTCGACATTTTAGATATATTAAACTAAAGATCTCTCAGTTAAATAATAAATGATGAGTGTCTGTGGTTTTGAAGAGAGAGAAAGAGATTGTGTAATGTCAAGAGCAGATGGTGTCACAAGTATTGAAAGACAAAAGAAATTCTGTAGTTGGACCAGGCAGAGGATAGCAAAGACTTTGCAATCATATCCCTAGTGTATAAAGATAACTTGGAAATCAATATAAAAAAATTTAGGATTCTGAATATAAAATTCTGGGGAGTTTGGTTAAACAATACTCTTACATGGATTTATTTTTTAAATTTAAAAAAGAAAACTAGAATAAATTTCAAAAGCATCCAGAAAAATATTCTTATATCTTTTGGTCAACTACATTTCCAAAATTTGAAGAATAAACAAGTTATCAGAATTTAATAAACTTTCTCTATATTAATAATTGTAGAACATCATTTTAATAGATTTCTCTTATCTCATGCTGTCACTCTTTTCCCTTGTTATAATTAATTTTCAAATTATAACATTATTAAAAGTAGTTGTACTGTTCACAGCTACCTTTAATAAAATCAATTTGTCATAGTTGTATTCCATAAATCTATTGTGTAATATTTTATATTTCAAGTTAACTTATCCCAATGTAACTTAAAATATTATTATACTATATTAGAATTTAACGCGATAATTCTCCTGATTTTTTAGAGAATAAACTTATTTATTTTAATTTTTTTTGTATGTTTAATATATATATATTATTAAATTAAAACTTTATAACTTTATAAATAATTTTTTCCCAGATGATTTTTCTTTTTGAACCATAAGATATTTATTTTAATAGTCTTATTAAAATTATATTGTTAAATTTCTCAACTAAACTGTTACTTTTAAAATTTTTCAATCTATAAAATTTATTATTTTTTTTTGTCTAGAATTTATTAGGAAATTTTATTTTTATATTTTTAGTTTATTTTCATTTTTATAAATAAAATTTTCGCATCAATTGAACCAAAACTTAAATCGTGAAGATATCGTTACACTTTGAATTAACATTAATTATTAATATTTATAATTATTAATTGCATGTTATTGATAAAGATTAGATATTTTACTTTTCTCTCTCTTTTCTTACCATCCAATATTTGATAAAAATTCATAATAATTGCTAAAGAGACTTGGACAAATGCAACAGAAATTAAAAAAAAAATAATCAATTTAAAAATATAATTTAAATTTATGACTGAATTAAAATGCTTTAAAAAATTAAAAGAAACTCAATACAAAAATTTATTTCTGGTTGCATTTCACTTATTCGAATTTTTTTTTCGAATTAAGTTTATTAGTCTGTTCAGATTAATTGACAAAATTTGTATTTTATGATGTCATTTATAATGATTATTTTTGAATCGCTTAATTTTAATTAAATTTCAATATTTTTATAATGAAGATTTAAGAAAACTGTGTGACAAAACTAAAAAAAAAATGATGATTATGTCAATTTTAAAGATTGATTTTAAGATGTTTAATGTTAGAACTAGATGATACGGGAAAATCATTAAATTAATCGATTTTTTCAATTTTGAATTTTACACATTTAAATATTTCTTATTGTTACATAAATAAAAAATTATAATTTTATTTAGATCATAAAATACCGCGTAAATTTCTTGATTTAAATTATAAAATATTAATTTCTTGATATGAATTTGTCTAGAATTATATTTTATTTACATTTTTTTAAATCAGTCAGCATTAAAAAAATATTATTATTTAAACTTAGACAACCAAAGAGGATAATTTTATTTTATTGCTTCACTTGATAATGTTGAACGCATTTTAATTTATTATATATTCTTTATGTATTTTTATACTTTATAACAAAACAAATTTTAAAAATTTATTAAATATAAAAAATAAAAAATTAGGATTTAGGTCAAGTATTTCTCAAAGTCTTGCGTGATATTGTGGTATATTTTATATATAAAATCTAGAAACGTGAAAGTAACAATATACATTTGCAAATTATATATGAAAACATTTATAGTGAATATTCATAAACGTCCAACAGCGCTAGAAAATCTTTACATAACTGCAAATTGAAACGTTATATAGACTTACTGTTCTTTAAAAAATTTAATTATGCGATTATGTTACATTGCATAGTCAAAATCTCCAAGAATCAAAAAACTAAGAGCATAATAACTTATTTATATAAGTTTATTTTCGTTAAGATCATGTAGACATTCCTGAAAATGAAGTTCTTTTCAGAAATTTTACGAAGGCTAAATCTTATGAGGTCAGCATCTAGTGTTAGAAATCTATAAATTTTTTCAAAATAACTAAATCTATAAAAATAAATGTTCTCAGTTAAATTTCGATTAATCACAGTCGTATACAGCCACGTCAGAAAATTAATTGACTTTCTCTTATTAAATCAACGGAGAATAGATTACTACAAATGATACCCTTCATCAGTAAGGTTGACCTAGATAAAACATATAAACATAACGCTTTCGGTTTTTGATTGATCGAATTAATGATGCTTTGTGATAATTCCAATTTTATCGTTAGAAGGATGAAACAAAATCCAAATGCAGAACAAAAAACTATACTAAACGTACATTTTTCTATGGTTAATGTATTGAAAGTTGAAAATAAAATAATATTCGAAGAATTTAATTGGCATTTTATATACTGAATAGCTAATTAATTTACAATGAATAAAATATTATATACTCATAACTCTTAAATAAGAATGGTGGCAAGTATAAAATTACTTCTTAAGTTTTGTTGTTCTATAATTCTGTTAATTATACTTGCTCTTAATTATCTTTGTTTATAATAATTATTCTGTAATTAGTAGTTGAATTTCATATTCGCTATTGACAATTATTTGACATAGACTATAATATATGCACTTGCTAAGATATTCTAACATATACATCTATTCATCTGTTAGCATATATAAATATGTAAATGCATGGAAAGCTATTTTCGACATCTTTCCTTTCGTGTTTGGTTACTATTCACCTCATTGCAGATTTCTTTCAGATTTAATTCACTAAAAAAACAGGTTAATTTAGAAAATGGCTTCTGTTTCTCGATTTTGATAATGCTGTGAGATAATATATTCATAGATATAAGATAGAGAATGACTAAACATGCATTCATTACTTCATCAATAATATTTTGTGATAAATATTTACTATCAGCTTAATTCTTTAATTTTATACCGTGAAAGAATAAAAACTTGTAATAAATAGGAAAATTTATTAAATTTTTTCAAGATTTTTAACCTACGTTATTATTAAAACATTTTGTTTTCTCTTTCTGTTTGTCGTAAATTAAGGCAATTATTTTTTTTTTTAAATTATAAATTTTATAAATTAAATTTTGAACAACTATAATGTAAATAATAGAATATTTTCAATGATGATAATTAATTTTGATCTACTAAAATTTATTATTAATGTTAATAATTAATCAGTTTATGAACTGGATAAATAAAAAAAAAAACAGATTTTTTTTAATAAAAAAGCAACTCGATATCTCTAGTACAGGCTAACTCTAATAAAGTAGTTCATGATAATAGACGAGTTCTAGAATACAGTGACATAACAGCAACTGAAAATCTAGATTTTAGAGTTTATAATGATGTTGAGATACATCATTGTGCACAAACCATATTTATTGACTGACTGACAATAACATATCTTATAGCATAATTAATATTCATTAGATAGTCCTGACCCGGAGTCAAGATATGCGTGTCAAGGAAAATGTAGAGTGGATATCCAGAAATCCAAGGTAATGTTTAGTATTAACAATACTAATCACGTGGAGTTTTCACTTCCCAAATGTATCAATGATCAGATTTCAGATATCCTTTTAATAAAAATAGGATAAGAAAGTACTTAAGAATTCAAGGATTTCATCTATATTAGAAAAGTAACTACTTAAAACGCATAGAAATTTGTTTTTCTTCAATAATACGAACGTGAGAGAAATAAGGAAATACATAAGATTAATTATGCATAATTTAATGCAATGATACAGTTTATAAGAAACCCTGATAACTGATACCTTTCTCCTTGAATGGCACTAGGACTGAATACAACAGCTAAGATTTTTTTCAAATGATAATAATTTAATTATTTTACAGTTTTAGTTTAATTAATAGTTTTAATTTCACGTTGATTTTCGTTGGGGAAAAAATTGCTTCTTGAGTTGTCTATCAATTCAATCATCTATTATTTGATATCGATAAAGATGTCAGAAGAGTGTACACCCTTGTGCATTATAGTAATATTTCCCGATATTTTTTATAAATTGTTCCTGAAAATTTTTTTCGTAATACCTCAAAACATTCATTTTTTATATCATTGTAATAAATTGTTTGCTTTCAAAAGTTTAGTTATAAAGTACAGTAATTGATTACGGCCCGGTTTTACAATGTCCCATTAAAGTTCCTATTAGCTTTAACTACTAGTTATCTGTTTTACAGCTGTTAGGTAAACGCTGATTGGTAGTTACTGATGATAAACTACCAACTAGCGTTTGCTTAACAATTGTCAAACAGATAACTGATGGTTAAAAATAACAGGAACTTTAACGAGATATTATAAAACAGGGCCTATTAGAAAGAAATAATAGCTTATAGGCCAGTAGTTTCCAAACTTTCTGTGTCTGTGCCCCCTTTTTTCATAAAAGTTTGGTTAAACTCCCTCATTTTCATAACAGTCTAATTTTATAAATACTTTCTACTTACATTTAATACGCAATATATCATATTTTGTATAAATAAAGTTCTTATACTTAAAAATATATAAGTTGTATTTATTACGGTGTAATAATATTTAATACAATTAAACAAATCTTACAAAAAAAAAACGAAAAATAGAATACGTGTTTAATACAACATAATATTTAATGTGATGAATGGGCTTATTTTTCGAAACGAATTCTCTCAAATCGGATGTCATGGAAGATATCGCTACTCGCAAATCTTTTTCAATCACTAAATGAGATCGATATTTTATCTTTAAAACAATTACATCAGAAAGTTTCTGGGTACGTAAATATATGTATTTATAACCATTTTTCTGATTCATTTTTTTCGACAACAATTTGTATTTTTTGTTTGTTTGTTTGTCTCAAAAAATGATGTTTTTGTTAATTCTTGAGCGTCCTCTTGCAATAGACTAGCACCGCACAGTTTGGAAAACTCAGTTATAGGAAATAAACTTGCCGTTATATTTTTTGCTGTGCAAAAACTGATATAAGAAGGCATTCTTATAGCTATATTAGCTTTGTATGGCATTCAGTATTCTACACTGAATGTAGAATACATTCACATATGATAATGAATATATATCTGTATATATAAAATGCAATGTTTGCTTATCTATTCGAGTCGGCCGGATGGCCGCGTGGTAAAGCTTTGGCTTACCACCCTGGAGGATCCGGGTCCCACACCTCCAGTTTTTCAGGAGGGGTCCGGGCCCGGCCGTTGAACCCCATCCTTCAACCATCCGGTTGACCCCTTCACGGGTGTTGGCCAGCCTGTGATGGGCAAGTGGCCGCCGCCAGATACAGTATATCCCAAGAGGATATGGCGGTGTAATCTAATTAACCTAACCTAACCTTATCTATTCGAAGTGCAAAGTTTAACCCTTCGGAAAAACTTTGCAAGGAGTTTTTCGAGAGTCGAGATGATGTCATAACGACACTGTCATCGTTATGACGACACATCGTTATAACGACAGTCATGTCTTAACGATGCATGACATCATTAAATGTTCCGTTTTGTTTCATCATGATACATAACAATAGATGGCGTCATTATGATGCCATGTTGCCTCTATGATGAAGTCATCACGACGTTATATGATGGATAGATGGCGTCATTATGATGCCATGTTGCCTCTATGATGAAGTCATCACGACGTTATATGATGCCATCTATTGTTATGTATCAATGGTGAAATTGGATACTAAACCAATGGATTAAAAATGCTATAATGAATAATATGATATCATCGCAATATAACAATTTATGTCATCACAAACGCAAATGTCATGTGACGTCATGATGACATAACAATGGAATGGAGTCACTGTGATATCATTAAGTTACAGTGATGAAATTCCATAATTTCTAGAACTTTTGAAAATAATAACTTGAACGATTGAAACTATAGAAATCAACGTATTAGTAATCAAAAACAAGTTTTTCCTAATATATTGCATATTTTTTGAAAACATAAATGAAGTCATTCATTGTTGAATTCCGTTCGATGGACTGATAGGTTAAAACCAATCGGTCTATATTGGTGCATCCGATGATATCATACCAGTGTTACTATGACGTCATCCTGATTCGAAATCGCTCTGAGAGATTTAAATGATGGCATTTTCTTTGACATTCCAAAATGTCCCACCTTCTGACACAATCTCTATCCAGAAAAGTCTATGTTACTTTGCAGGGCTGCGGAAAGTCTCTAGATCAAGTTTGGTTGGCACATTTGGCAAATATATAATATACTATGCAGAAATTTCATACTTACTTGTGTACTCTACATAAAAATTACAATGCTACATCTAGTTTTTCTTTTCAACAGTACCTATATTTTATTCAAATTTATTATTTATTTCAATCAGTTTCAAAGCAATCTAATAATTGAATTTAACTATGTGTCAAATGCTCATCACAGTATTGAGAATTAAAAAGTTTCAGTTGAAAGTTAATTAAGCTTAAAATTTAATTAAAACTGAGGTATTTGATGTAAAATCTAAATATCATGATAATTTCCAATCTTTTTTTAATAAAAATTATAATTGTAATGCTTGAACTTGTGATATTTGCCAGCAGACAACAGAGTTATAAATAATATGGAGTCAGTTTGAATACATAATTGATATATTCACTCTTCTAATGTGGAGGATATAATTGCGTGCTTTATCCTCTCATAGTAAAGTTATTCACACTTTATCCTCACTCTCTCATGTATATATTGTATGCATATGGATAGATGTACAGTACGTATGTGTGAGGACCACGAAAATATGAATTACATTCGCGATATATAAGAAAATTCTAATATATCAAAAAAAGAAATTGTAAAAGATAGAAAGTTAAAAACATCGAACAAAGAAATTGTAAACGGGAGAAAGAACGTTAGAATTGAAAAGAAAGCATTTACCGAATTGCACTACCCGATGCGAAACTTCGTTCCCAGCGTCGTAAATCTCAAAAACAAAAAGAGATTACGTATCGCGTGCAAAGGATCGTGACTATGCAGGTGTCCAGGGACTATCGAAATAGATCCCACCTGCAAGTGAAATAATAAACAATAGTCGGGAGCGATCGGAATCCGAACACTTGGGCCAAATGTCACGTTTTGTCCCGGGCTCGGAGATGTTATAATAGGGGATCGACCACCCCAAAGGAAGAGAGATCCAGGGAGAGAGAGAACCAAATCGAGAGGGAGAACCGGAGAAGAATGAAATGTCACGTTTTGTCCCGGGCTCGGAGATGTTATAATAGGGGATCGACCACCCCAAAGGCAGAGAGATCCAGGGAGAGAGAGAACCAAATCGAGAGGGAGAACTGGAGAAGAATAGAAAGGAAAGAGCGTACATAATAGCTCTCACCGCCGCCGAGGTTTTACAACCACCATCCCATCCTCCAGCTACCTCACACCAACAGGGAATATATATAAGAAGTCTAACTCCTATTTAGAGCAGTAAGTGAGAAAGTAAATTACATAGTATCCATAACACTTTATTCAAGAAATAATCATCTTCGTGCTATTTGGCAAATCTAAGTTGATTATCCTTATGACATTTGCAAAGGAGTGGATTCTTCCTTGGCCTGTGACCAGCTACTCTCTTGTCATGCAGAACATGATTTATGGTTGATTCAGACATATTATGAGAGTCCAGGACCTCTCTCCCGCCCCTCGATGGCTCTCGTCGATTCAGTCGCATCTTAATATTAACCTCCAGTTCGAAACCTATGAGCTCTCGCAGAAAAGAAACGTTAGATGCCATTACAAACAGACCTTTTATTAAAAACCAAATCAAATGTTAACTTACGTACAGATTCACAGCTTCTTGTTGGAAAATAATTACAAGTCCACAAGACAGAAACAAGAATACACAAATAAAAAAAGGTACTGTGACCGTATCTACCACCAATAAGCAAAAAGAAAAACATCTCCGTGTGTGTTTCCGTAAGGACGCCACCATTTATATGCGTCATTCTGTTTTACATAAGTTTCGTATTACATATTCTTAATTTATTTTAACAGTAACAAAGGGATTAACCCTAATTTAATCCAAGCTACATTAATACAAACATTTTTTTTTATAGTTATTTTATCATACTTTAACTGGTTTTTTAACATTAAATCATATTCGGTCGTTTCCATTCATCATGGCGGTGGGGAAACCGCAGACCACACCCCCTCACACGAACATCATCGCCTCGCTCCGGTAAGTCCTTTTTCTTTAACTCACCATTCCTCACAATATCAGTTCTAACTTTGGAAAATTTAGTCTTAATATCTCTGGCAGTCAATCTAGGGTTGATAGTTATTTCTCTCACAATTGTCCTGCATGAA
The DNA here is from genome assembly GCA_000484575.1 of Olivierus martensii. Classification (NCBI taxonomy): domain Eukaryota; kingdom Metazoa; phylum Arthropoda; class Arachnida; order Scorpiones; family Buthidae; genus Olivierus; species Olivierus martensii. The sequence goes on along the minus strand of AYEL01082338.1, from coordinate 2,240 downwards.
CATGGTGAAAGGATCTTCCTTCTTCCAGACTTAGGAAGAGTTTTAACAGTTCCCAGTGACAGATTTTCTCATAGGTGATGGAGGCAGCTGCCTTGGGATCTGCAAACCAGTGGGCCCCTTATTTTATGATGATAATACATATTTAATTTTTTGATATGATTTTTAACAAGATTTATACACTATAACAATGTTTCTGAATTCAAGAATATTCATACAATTAACCAGATAGTTTTATAACAGACTATGAATACTGTGAATACGACACGTACTTAGGTAAACAATGTAATAAAATTCGAAGAATCTTTGAATCAAAGAAACACAATGTAATAATGATATATCACATATCAGAGTTACATTTAATGGGGGTGTTCAACAGTTTTTTAATCTCAAGACATACATGAATCAAAAGTTCATCTGTTTTTTTTGTGAATTAGTGACTATTGATAAATCACTGATTATATAGATACAGGAAATCTAGTAAACTGATTACAGGAAAATATGCAGATTTTTTGTACTCTGTGGATGATACCATTTTTAATTGAAAGGGTTTGAATATTTTTGATTTGTGCATTATTTTTTGTTTGATGATATTTTCTGCAAATTAAAATAGATTATTTTGAAATAAAGCTTTATTTATTTTCCATTCTGAAAAGTAAATTTTGGTTTAGGATAAATTTTTGTTAAGCTATTTGTTTTTTATTTTATTCAAAAAATTACAAATGTTTTGTAAGGTGTGTAAAATTCTGAAGGGCAACTGTAGGTCAGCCCTGATTCACAAAACTCCCATATCCAAGACAATTTTACAAACAAATATAAATTATATTGAAAATTCTATTTATGAGCTTTACTCTACTTTTATAATAAATTTATAATGGGTGAATGTTTAAAAATTGATTAAAGCATACATTTTTAACATGGACAAATATAATTGTTATCAATATTATCATCATCTCTTCTGTATTTTGCCACTTGCAACCTTCAGAGTGATTCTAAATTTGTGAGAAGTTAACTTTGACCTGTCCTATTTTTATTTTATTATACACTCTATTTATCATTATTTTTCTATATGCTAACGTATTATATTTTAGTTTAAAACTTAACTTACTTCCACCTTCTCCATCGTAGTTGGCAATCCCGTGATATGGAATCGGAACCATCCTCCAAAAGAGCTATCCTGGGTAATGACGTCGTCGTCTAATCTAACTAATATTACCACTGAACTGATATGAGAAAATAAGAAATGATCCGTATCGGTGTTTTGTTCGATATATAAATTAATTGTAAAGAGATGATCCGTATCAGTATTTTGTTCGCCACTGAACTGATATGTGAAAATAAGAATGATCCGTATCAGTGTTTTGTTCGATATATAATGATTCCCTATTTGGCAAGCTTAAATAAAACTGCTATAATTTAATAATTACAGTAGTACATTGGTTTACCACAATCTCCTTGACCCTGTTCGTGATCCGAAAAGTTCGTAATCCGAATCCATCGATAATCAAAACTACAGTGATACCTCGGTTCACGAACATATCTAAATAAAATATATACAGTGGTACCTCGGTTCACGAACACAATCCGTTCCTCTCCGATCTATACAGTGATACCTCGGTTCACGATACACAATCCGTTCCTTGATAACTATTTTACTAATCTCAAAAACTGCTTAAACTCTAATATAAATACGGTGATACCTCGGTTCACGAACACAATCCGTTCCTTGACTTATACAGTGATACCTTGGTTCACGAACACAATCTGTTCCTTGACCCTGCCGTCATCCGAAAGTTCGTAATCCGAATCAATTTTTCCCATTGCAGTTATTGTAAATCCATGCTATTGAATCAAAACTCAAATGGAATAAATTCTATGGGATGATATCCATTTTATTAAGAATATTAATAAAATGGTAAATACAGTGAAACCCCGATTTTGAAACTTTTCGGGGACCAGCCCGAAAAATCGAACGAGCCAGAAAAACACACGAAACGGACAGTGAAACCCCGATTTTGAAACTTTTCGGGGACCGGCCCGAAAAATCGAACGAGCCGGAAAAACACACGAAACAGGAAATTCTGATGACGTCATAATAAAAAAAAGTTCGTTGAAATGTTACAAAAAATACTGTACATTATTAAATACTGTAATAGAATGCAAAAATAATATTAATTGTTTAAACTTTACGTCAGATAAATAATAGTGCACGTTATATATCGAGAAGCACGGAGTATTTTTAA
>AYEL01082336.1:0-116529 GCA_000484575.1 Olivierus martensii | reverse complement strand
AATTTCTTTTTTTACAACATCGAAACTAACCAGGTGGCATTCATAATTACAGTATACATTTTTAATTTTCTTATTTTAATGGATGATGAAATTTTAAATACGATTGTCGTTCCCTCGTTCCTACTTTATTTAGGCTATCTCCGAAATTACAAGTTAAGTTTTCTCATATTGCTGTCAAAAGTAAATTTACAGTTCTATTTCGAATACTGTTTATAAATAATTAATTTTTAACTACAAAACAAAAGTGAAAAACCAAAAATGGAATGACATTTCCGTAAAATTTTTGGATGTAGGAAGCGGGAAAAGTTATATAATTAAAACGTAGGAAGAGGGAAAGTTTTACATTGCAAGTATAGGAAAATGTTCGGACTTCCGAAAATAGACGTTTAAAGCGGGAAAGTCGTACGATACGGGAACGCACGAGCGGGGTTTCACTGTACCATTAACTTATAAAACAGTGTGTATTTACAATTTTTATCCGGCATTTTTTCATTATTTTTTTACACAATAATAAATAATTCTGAGTACCAGTATGATTACTACCTTCGCATAAATTTTAATTATGTATAATATAACGGGGAAAAGGGAATTCTGTTTTGAATCAGTGCCTATATCTAAGCTTCGCATTAGACTAGATGTCTCAAACATGGCGGCATTTAAGGTCATGTCCATACTTCTATATAAGAGCATAGAGTAACTTTAGGAATGATTAGAGAGCCTACAAGCAGTTGAAGCAGATAGTTCCGCGCCACCTATATTATTTTTTTACGGTAAACTTGAACTTTAAAATCAAACTTTCATATTATTCAAAATAACATTTTTCATATGTTTCACGAGAGTGTAAAACATACGCGCTTACTTGCGTAATAAAAGAGTAATCATTATTTTCTTTTACGGATTTGAAAGATCACCTTTGTAAGATTACGAGTCAGTGTACTTACTTGTTAGCTAACAAGATACTTTGCCAACTGCCTAACTTGAGTTTCATTATCTTGATATTTGCATCACCTTTATTTTATTCACATATTATTGCTTTTCATAGTTATATTAAAAATAAAAGGAATTTCTTTTTGTTACATATATATATATATATATGTAAAATAAAATAACTTTCTAATAATTATTGTAATTATCAGCAAACGGCAGCAGTTACCAAAGCGCCACCTAATAAGTATTTATTATTGTGATATTTATTCTCACGTGTGTCGTTAATCTCGCGTGTAAACAAGTATAGTGAGTAAATAAGGTTTACAGTTTAATTGAACATATCCTTCTATTTTGTATAAATTCTGCATCTCGTTTTACACGATTTCGGTTTGCACGACTTTTCCAGGAATGTATCTACCATGTAAACCGAAGACTGAGTGTATACAAGTTCCCTATAGGAACTCTAGGACTGAGGCGGTTAACTGATAACATGTTAATTATTATCTGTAAAGTTTCTGTATTAAAAGATAGGGAAAGTATATTACATGTGAAGCTATTACATATATGGGAAGTTGATAAAGCAGTATTTTATAGAATAATTAATTAATCATATATATGTACTGATATAATCAACATTTCAAAAAACCTTCTAATTAACATATACAGTTTTAAAAATTGCATTTTAGAATTGGAATTCACAAATGCTAATGGACTGAAATTTGATGTAAAATGTATACTGAAGATGGCTCATTAGAGTTAAAAATATTTTGCATAATAAACTGATAAATCTATATGTGAATAATCAGATTTTATTTAAGATAAATCTGATTGATTTATTTTATCTGAAGTGCTTGAACTTAATTAAGGGATGGCATATTCATTGAATTCAAATGCTTTTATTTTATGTTATTTTTTTTAATGTTTTGATGAAACATGAAATTTATATATTAAATAATATATAAATATTAAAATACTATATTAAATCATTTGTTTTTAATTAATGTTTGTATTGATTTATCTTGTTTTCTTGCAAAAAATATTTTATGGAATTGGATACATTTTCTGTCTGTCTGTCTAATTTTTATGTTACTCTCTAATCAAAGACTAATAAATGGTATGACAATAAAGACTTCTTGTGTCACTTTATGCCACTTTCCAATCAGCAGTTACTAAGTTGCAAGGCTTTCTATTGACCATTAAGGACTACTCATACCCATGATGGAGTCAATGAGAAGGTTGAATCCTGAAAAATCTGGAAATTTGGAATATAGAATTGAATCTAGATCCTCAAATGTAGTAAGTGACTTCTTTAACACATGGCCATCTTCAAGGATAGAGACTGATGATTTGGACCTAGATTTTCTAAATGTGTATGTAGATATAGGATCTGGAATTGAACTTGGATATTCCAGTTAATAAATGACAGCATAATATGTATAGGAATGGAAATTTCTTCATTAGGGCTCTAAGAAACTGGATTATTTAAATTGTTTTGCAACATTTAATGTTAATAAAATTATTTTGTCCTCATTTATCTAATTAGATAGTATTTCAACATTTTAGTTAAAAAAAAAAATGATGACATATTTTGGGTGCAATATAATTTTTTAATGGAAATTTAGTCCTCAGTTTATGAGCATTATTCAGAGACACTATTCTCAAACTGGGATTAAAGTGATTTATTGAAAAAAGCTAATTTCTTTCATCCCTCAAAAATATTCATTAATAACATTTTCTGATTGTATTGAAAAATGAAAAAAATAAAAATAGTGCACATAAAAAACTAGTGAAATCCAATGAAGCTTAATTCATTTTATTCTTTACAATTCACATTCTCCTACACAGCTATTAGAAATTTTAAATTTCTTGTTATGTGCATATTAACATGAAGACAAATTAGCAACAGATTTTTAGGGTATTTCATAATACCCTTTCATAAAACTTCAGATGTGAAAATCTGCTGCTAATTTGTCTTCATGTTAATATGCACATGAAAGGAAATTTGAAATTTTTAATAGCTGTGTAGGAGAATGTGAATTGTAAAGAATAAAATGAATTAAGCTTCATTGGATTTCACTAGTTTTTTTGCGTGCACTAAAATAAGCTTCATTGGATTTCACTAGTTTTTTATGTGCACTATTTTTTATTATTTTTTTCATTTTTCACTACAATCAGAATGTTATTAATGAATATTTTTGAGGGATGAAAGAAATTAGCTTTTTTCATACATTGGAAATGTCTTTTTTTGGAGATTTCATAGGAGAGTGTGAATTGTAAAGGATAAAATGAAATAAGCTTCATTGGATTTCATTAGTTTTTCATGTGCACTACTTTTTTTCATTTTTCACTACAATCAAAATGTTATTAATGAATATTTTTGAGGGATGAAAGAAATTAGCTTTTTCATACATTGGAAATATTTTTTTGAAGATTTGATACACGACTGAACAGATACATCTAACGCACACGTGGACATAGAGAGAAGTGAGGAGACATGTGGTTATTTTTATTCATAGAAAATATGATTACAACAATTTTTTTTAAATTTTGCTTATTTTACGTCCCCTTTCCAATCAGGGAGATTATTAAGGGGGCAAGGCCAGTTCCAACCACGGGCTGCACCCACACCCGTGGGGGCCGGATAGTGAAGAATGGGGATCACCGAGCCAGGCCCAGTAACTATCATCTTATTTACTTGTTATACTTGTTAACACGTGAGATTAATGACACACGTGAGAATAATATCACAATAATAAATATTTACTAGGTGGCCCTTTGGTAACTGCTGCCTTTTGCTGATTATGTGGCACGCCACCACGTTACCACTCGGCCATCCGGCTGCCTGACTACAACAATTAAAATGACTACATTTGTTTCTGTAAGAATAGAATATATACATTTTTTGCATATTTTGGCCATTGTACTGTAGTTATTTTATTGTTATTAATACATTTCCATCCATAAATGCTTACTAGGTGGCGCTTTGGTAACTGCTGCTTTGCTGATAATTACGATAATTATTAGAAAGTTATTTTATTTTACATATATTAAAAATAAAAAGATTTCTTTTTGTTATATATATTTAACTATGAAAAGCAATAATATGTGAATAAATAAAGGCGATGCAAATATCAAAATAATGAAACTCAAGTTAGGCAGTTGGCAACTGAATAAAGGCGATAAATATCAAGATAATGAAACTCAAGTTAGGCAGTTGGCAACTTATCTTGTTAGCTATGTACACTGACTCGTACTGAATCGTAATCTTACAAAGGTGATCTTTCAAATCCGTAAAAGAAAATAATGCTTATTCTTTTATTACGCAAGTAAGCGCGTATGTTTTACACTCTCGTGAATGATAAGTTCCAATAAAAATATATTGTATACCTTCCTATTATTAATATGAGAATCTTGTAACCATTCTCTATTTAAAATAATATTTTCATCCTCTATTGATAACTGTACCTCTTTTAATTTTTTCGAATCCTTCGGTTTTGGTATGTTAAGCATCGCTGTTTGTGCGCAATTGTGTTCTTCAAAAATTTCGTTAGAATTAAAAATATAAAATAAATTTTCGTAGCGAACGATTCCTGACATGATAAATGCATCAGAATTGGCTCGATGCCAAAAATCAGAGTGTTCGGTTTCAAGAAAAACACCCGGTATATGTGTGTAAAATAAAATAACTTTCTATAAAATAATTCTTTTTGTTATATACGTATATATATATATAACAAAAAGAAATGCCTTTTATTTTTAATATAACTATGAAAAGCAATAATATGTGAATAAAATAAAGGTGATGCAAATATCAAGAAAATGAAACTCAAGTTAGGCAGTTGTCAACTTATCTTGTTAGCTAAGTACAGAGAATCCTCGACTTACGTCGCTTCAAGTTACGTCTTTCACTAATTAACACCAATTTTCGTAATTATGGCGCTGGTCTCGAACTTACGTCACGAGAGCATGGACAGTATTTCTGTGTTATTAACACTTGCTGTATACACAATATAAATTTATCTGCTACATTCAAATATTTTATTACCACACAATTCTTTGGAAAAGTAATGTTTTGTACATACTCTACGTCATAAAAAAATTAGCCAATAAGAATTTCCTTTTAAACAGTGAAAAAATGAAGTTAATAGGTTTATCATAGTAGAAAGCGAATTTGAGCGATCTGAAAATACGCCTCATAGTATGACGTCATATCATATACTGTATAAAGAAAAATTCAGCAAAGCAAACATCTATAGACTCTCTTTTAAGAAAAACCAGAAAAATGCAGCAAAGCAAACATCTATAGACTCTTTTTTAAGAAAAACTAATGTTTTACAGTATATTGTATATGCTCCGCACATGTGTAAGGAACGGTAGTGTTAAATAAAACATTGTTTCTATGGAAAAATGGTGTTCGACTTACGTCGTTTCGCTTTACGTCGCGAAATCTAGGAACGTAATGCGACGTAACTGCGAGGACTGGCTGTACACTGACTCGTAACTGACTCGCAATCTTACAAAGGTGATTTTTCAAATCCGTAAAAGAAAATAATGATTACTCCTTTATTACGCAAGTAACCGCGTACGTTCTTACACTCTCGTGAAAGATAAGAAAAATGTTATTTTGAATAATATGAATATTATAATTTTAAAGTTCAAGTTTACCAGTAAAAAAATTATATAGGTAGCGCGGAACTATCATCATTCCTGTATAGATACCCGCTGTCGTTTCTCTCGCTGAAATTAGCGAGAGACCCGATTGGGTCTCTTGATTAGCGAATAGTGAACCCTTTTATTTTCATTTTTACGGAATACAAGGTATCTTGGATTATGAGGTTCTTTTTGCATATTTTACGCCCCCTTTCCAATCAGGGAGATTACTAAGGGATCGGGGCCAGTTCCAACCACGGGCTGCACCCACATCCGTGGAGGGGGGCTGGATGGTGAAGGACGGGGATCACTGGGCCGGGCCCAGCACCTCGAAAAAAACCGGGACCAGACCCGACCCGGGACGCGAACCCGGGTCCTCCAGCGTGATAGAGACACGCTGTCGTTTCTCTTGCTGAAATTAGCAAGAGACCCGACCGGGTCTCTTGATAAAAACCAAAAATCAGTGATGCTATTACATAACTGGCATATATAGAAAATCCATAGTAATCCTAATACCAAATTGGTCTATAAATCTAATTGTGTATAAAAAAAGCAGGATTAAAATCAATATTTAAGAGGTGTTTACATACTGTAATATCTAAATAACTCAGAAGGAGGAATTTGATAGAATTATACATATCAAAAAGTAACATGAATACTCTTTTTGCTTTATTATGGATGTATACCATGAAGTTGAACAAAAATTCAATAATCCTGAATCTAATGGTAATAAAGGCAATGCCCGTATGCAACATCAGTATTATAAGAAATAAGTTAAATGAAAAAATACTCTTTCTTAAACAAAGAATAGAAGGAATAGTATGATAGAGATGCATATGATAGTGACTTGTTATCAGATATGTATAGGAATCCTATATATAACAATGATTTATGCAGACATGAAGAGTATATAGGAAACATGGGACCTAACATAAAGCATTACCTTAAGGAACATAAACATGATGTTTGAAAGGAAGTTTGAAAGTTTGAGGTTGAAAAGTCTGATTACTATGCTAGCAAAAAGAATTTTTGAGCATGATGTAATTGTAGAATGGGGAGTAATAATAGTAATTAAATCATACAGTAATCTAGAAAAAGCTGATAGCTAGAGCTATTGAGATACTTAAAAGAAGAAACCAAAGTTTGCTTGTAGTATATAACCTTCTAATTATACATATCAAAAAGTAACACGAATACTCTTTTTGCTTTATTATGGATGTATCCCATGAAGTTGAATTTTGGTTTGAAAAGTAATGTAATCTAGAGAGCCTGATGAGGGTGTAGTACACCAAAAACGTTTGTGTTATAAATAAAGGATTTTGTTAACTGACTGCTTGAAGTGCTGTTAATGAGAATATAACTTATGTTTGCTTGTAGTTAACAAAAATACATAGATCAAGAATAAAAACAAGACTTTACATAAAGGAGAATGTTTCAAATTGTAACTAACTAAATAATGATTATTATTATTATTTTTGTATGAATATTTATTTTATATTGGGTTTCTTGATATATTTTGGGTAAATTAATTTGAATAAGTCTAATGCATGCCAAAAAAATCCTTGATACTATAATGAAATTTTAATTAATTTGAAATAAATTTTAACTAAAGTTAGTGCCACCTTGGAATCAAAAAACAGATGGCACCACTCACTTTAATTATTAGTTTATTTGATGATTCCAAGATGGTACTAATATTAGTTAAAATTTATTTTAAATTATTAAAATTCCATTATAGTATAAAGAATTTGTTTGACATGCATTAGGCTTATTTGATTATTATTCTTGAAGATTTGCTTTGTAATTAATTTGAAATTCAACAATTAGAATTGTAATAAGTTCTGTTCAATATTTCAAATGTTTGAAAGTTTGGAATCTATGTTCTTAAAAAGTTATGCTAACAATGATCTAAATATAATTAAAAACATTTTGATCTTATTTAAATCATCAGATTGAAAAGTGTTTTTGCCTTTTTTGAGCTATTTGCATTTTAGTTTATACTTATAAGGCAAAAGATTTTTTTTGGATTTTATATATAAACCATCATATATTCATTTTACAGTATTTTTTTTATGTGATTTTCAATATTATTCATTGATTATTGGCAGTGGTGGAACTCAAATAATTTAACAACCAGTTTGCTGCCCTAATGATTGTTTAAGTATAAAAAAAATGATATACTGAAAAGTAATTTTATTATTTCATACAGTTAATACAGTGGGTGATCAGTTAATGAACATAATCTATTCAAAGACAATGTTCATTATCCGAATTGTTCATTAATCGATCATCGATTCACCATAAGATTTTATGGGAATTTGATTCGTTCTGGAGACCCAAAAAAAAATAAATAAATAAAAAATTATATAATTTCTTACTATGTTTATTTATATGTAATAACAATAATATATACATACATAGTCTTGAATTTTAATCTATTATGTTTATTTTCTGTTAAAGAATCTGTCTAATGTTGATTGCTTTTCTCTCTTCTTCAGAATTTTTTGTCTGTCCAATATCAATTGCTTTTCTCTCTCCTTCAGGATTTTTCGGAAGTCTAGTACATTGTCGATTGCTTTTCTCTCTCCTTCAGGATTTTTTGGAAGTGATTAATAGTATTGTCGTGGTAGAGATCCCCAAGCCTATTGACCTCAACCTGGTATAGTGCCATTCTAAGACTAAAAAATTTGTAAAATCTCTCTTTGTTAACCTGGTATGGGTGCATTCTAAGACCAAAATGTTGTAAAATCTCTCTTTTACCTTCTTTAATGAATTGCTTTGCTGATTTATTTGATTTGTTTTAAGTTGTCTATGAGTTCATTTTAATTGGGAAAAACTACTGTTCTCCCATCCATATGTCCACGAACGTGCAAGGTCTATGCTTGTCATTCTGTTAGGTTAGTTAAGCCGCCATATCCTCTTGAGATATTTTTATCTGGCGGCGGCTACTTATAGAGCTCATTACAGATGATGAAGTGGTCAACCAGATAGTTGAAGGATGAAGTTCAATGGGCCAGGCCCGGACCCCTTCTGAAAAACTGGAGGAATGGAACCCGGATCCGCCAGGATGTTATCCACAGCTTTACCACGTAGCCATCCTGCTGACCTGTCATTCTGTCAGTCCGCGGGTCCTACAGTTTGTTTTGTGAAATCTTCATTATCCGAACATAAAAATCTTTTGCGAAAGTGTTCATTATCCAATTTGTTTGTTATCCGAATAGTTCGTTAACTGATCACCCACTGTACTTAAATAAGAGCAATAAAAAACAGGCACACCAAACTAGATTATGCTATAAGAAAGAGTTTTAAAATATTAATGAAAAAATATTAAATAATACCTGACAAAAAACAATAAACCTGTTATTTAAGATATTTAAATATTGCTTCTTGATTAGCATCCTCACTTGCAATTTTATTCGTTTTTATCCAAGCATAAAAATGTGAGGGAATAAAAATGTAGTATTTCATCAAAGGTATAACAAGCTTTATGAAATCACTGGGCCGGGCCCAGCACCCCGAAAAAAATCCGGGACCAGACCCAGGACGCGAACCTAGGTCCTCCAGCGTGGAATACCAACGCGTTACCACTCGGCCATCCGGCCGCCAATAGTGAACCATTGTGCCTATAGAGCTAGGTTCCTATGAACCTTTCTTCCCAACATTTTCATATTTGTTTTCGGCCATCCGGCCGCCAATAGTGAACCATTGTGCCTATAGAGCTAGGTTCCTATGAACCGTTCTTCCCAACATTTTCATATTTGATTTATGTGTTTTTGGTGTTTACAGACACCTTATTTAATTTGTATTGCATTACTTATAAATAATTACAGTATGTATACTTACAGACTATATATACAGTATTATAATTACAGTAAAATCTTTATTTTAATTTTTAAAAACATTAACTATGTAATTTGATTGATAGTTTTTTGATGTTGCAAGATGTTTGATGTGACAGATGGCAGATTTTTAAAAACATTAACTATGTAATAAATAAAATCTTATTTTTGATTGATAGTTTTTTGAAGTGCAAGATGTTTGATGTGACAGATGGCAGATTTTCTTTCTGAACTGCATTGAAAAACTGCGTCAGCCTTGTCTGTATCGCTTTTTGCCTCAGATCTAAAATTTCGGCGTAAGGAGCAAATGCGCAGGAAGTTAGGCACCTAAATTTGAGGCTGAATTCAAGCATAGGTCCTGCGGACGATATGAACAGGCTTTTGGCCTATCTGCGATCTGCGGAGTGAGCAAAGATAGGTAATGAGAAATTTTCCGGCAAACCGATTCAGAGACTACATTTGGAAACAAACAACTTCCTTTCTCCCTCTCTCTCCAGAGAAAAAGATTAAGGGTGTATATTAGTAACAGTATTTTTGCCGTTCAGCGGGAGTCCGCGAATAACGATTTTGTGATTACAAATTAATTTTCGCTTACTGAGTGGAAAGTAGCGTCATCTGTTGACAAAAAAAATAAATAATTAATTTTCGCGAATAGTTGAATAACGAGAATTGACTGTATATAATATATTTTACATTTTTTTAATAATCTGGGAAAGATGTTTTATTTTTGGGGAGAGTGGATGAATTCTAACTATTTATTCGTGATAGATATATATTTGTTTATAAAATATAAATCTATCACGGTACAATAATATAAATATGTTGTTGTTGTCCGGTACAGGTTTTATACCAGACAACAGATATATATTTGTTGTCATGTCATCTGTTGACAAAAAAAATAAATAATAAATTTTCGCGAATAGTTGAATAACGAGAATTGACTGTATATAATATATTTTACATTTTTTTAATAATCTGGGAAAGATGTTTTATTTTTGGGGAGAGTGGATGAATTCTAACTATTTATTCGTGATAGATATATATTTGTTTATAAAATATAAATCTATCACGGTACAATAATATAAATATGTTGTTGTTGTCCGGTACAGGTTTTATACCAGACAACAGATATATGTTTGTTGTCAATATATATATATATATAAAGTTATGTAAAGTTATCAGATATAACATTAAATCGCTATTAATATTTTGATTATACACTTACATTAATATATAATTATAACACCACATGATTAAACTTAAGATTGTATTCATTTTATATAAAATATTTTAAATTAAAATCATAATGTTATTGAATGTGTAGAAGTAAAAATTATCAATAAATTTAAATATGCAAAATGCGCATAATTTAAATTTATGCACGATTAAGTTGGTAATTGAGCCAACTGCTGATTAATTCGCCCAAAAAACTTCCGGTTAAATTAGAAACCGCATAAGTCCAACAATATTTAAATTCGATATACACGAATAAGCGTAATAGAAAATGGAATGGCCAAATAAAATTCATCAGCGTACTTTATAGATAAGAAAATATATATAAGTGATATTTTTGCAATAAAGTAAATTATTTAATGAATATTTCAATGGCGTTTTATAGAAATTCCGATGAAAAGAGAGATTACTACGTATCCGCGTATCTCTGAAACCGCCGATTCGATTTATGCGGTCCCCGCGATTCAATTGATTACGGGAAGTCGGGGATTTACTGTATTTATGAAATAAGAAATAATATTTGTTTATTGATTCAGTATTGCAATATTGTAATTAAAAGTGCACTTGGCTGCTCCATTCAGTGACATGTTACTTGCTTAGATGTGCATAACAAAACTACTGTACTACTAGGTACACTGCCTGCGTTATGCACATTGCTGAAGCATAGATCGATTTGAGTTCCTTTGTTCATGCTATCCATTTCTAAACGAATCATTTTTAATCATTGCAATTGCAGTCTTTGAAGATTTTTTTGATGACACATTTTAATTTAAAAATCTGTCATCAAAATAATCAAACAAATGTGTCATTGTCATCAAACTGACATTTTGGATAGTTTTAATTCTTTCTTGAACTGTTTGTAATTAATAATCAATGATTAAATTTTAAAATATATGCAACAGTTTGAATTTCAACAATTCGTCACTAACTGGTAAGTATAAAATGTCTTTTTTCTTTCAACCTCAGTGATAAAGATCTCTGAAGTTGATAGAAAAAAATATATAAATAAGTTCTCTTTCTCTTTTAAAAACACTTGCATAAAGATCTTTATGCAGGTGTTTTTAAAGATCTGCATAAAGTTAAAGATGTTTATCTTTATGCAGTATTTATAAAAGAATGATTATTCAATCATGAACATTTTTGTATTTAATTATTTACTGTTAACTGTTCAATTCAAATCATTTATATGATACATAGTATATAACGCCGTATACAACCTGAATTTCCCGAATTTTGACGTCAATCGTGCTCCATCGTCGAAGACCCAGCCAGCCGAGCTACCTCCCGTCAGGATCAGCGAGCAGACAAGTTAGCCACCCAACGAAAGAATTCAGCATCTGACAAACTCCCTCATTCTTCGCCTCCAACCAACCTATTCCAGACTCCGACTTCTTCAAGGAACTGTCTCCATCTCTTCCAACCCGGTCATCGTCTATCCATCCAGCATCGACGTGGGAGAGAACGTCATCTGTAACAAGGTATTTGTCCTCCAACCCAAATTGTCGGGTTATGTCTTGTAAAATAACTTCTCTCCAATAAAAGAAGATGTTTGTTCTCACAAACGTTGTCTCCGAGTCCGTCCTTGTCTAGCGTCTCGCCACTCATCCTTACCTGCGTCACACGCTGCTGAAAGGCTATCCGCCTGTTGAGCAGCTTAATATCCTATCTTGCGGGCTCAGCGGGCTTCACAAAATGAATAAATAAATACTATAAGCATAATTCTGTCTAATTTTTTTTCACTTATGGATGGAATGAACATTACTACAAATGCTTAGAATATGTTGTTGCGCAGATGAATGTTAAAACAGTGTAAGGATGTAAATGTAAATTTCTGATATCCACATTTGTCAACTGCCGAGCTCCCACCATAGAGAGAACCCTAATTACAAATGCCATTTTAATAACCAGTTCACTGAACTCAACAAAAACTTAGGTATCAGTTCTGCTGAACTGGCTGAATCCCACCATTTGGCAATAACAATAATGCCTAAATGATGATTATTTTCAATAAATAAAATTTTCAATGGCAAACTAAAATGGAAATTCAAATCAATAACTGCTGTTCTAGTTTTGTCAATAATGTTATTGCTTGGTTTATTTATGTTAAAGTTCATTTAATATCATTACTATATATATAATGATGAACATTAACATAAATAAACCAGGCAACATTGCCAACAAATTATACTGTAATATTGTTCAAAAAAACAAAAAAATTATTATTATTATTATTATTATTATTATAAGAATAAATTTCCATAATAACTGAAATTGCATGGTTTTTAGAAGCAAGGTATTCATTTTTTTATTTGCACATAGCTTATAATGATAATATGTGCATCGTTATGATCCTGAAATACCATTGTTAGATTGCCACTTTGGTAAGATGATTTTAGCCAATGAATTCAAATACTTTCCCTAGTATTAGAGATTTTTTATTTTATAAGGAACAAATACAGTCATGAATATTTTAATTTAAAATTGGCATGTACAAAACCTGAAATCAGATAATGATAATTATAATAATTGCTATTATATTATTGAATGTGATGTCAAAAAATATGATAAATTGTGCTGAAATTGAAAATTTGAATTTGTATTTACTAAGTTTTTGAGCTAAAATCATTTTCAACATTTATAATGAGTGCTAACACGGTTTTTGAATATCTATAGCCTTGATATACATCAGGTATGGGAATACATATAGTTATCCAAATTTCTGTTAGAGATAAAATGGTCTCCATCTATGGATTTTTTGGAATAAAAATAATCCAGAAAATCTGCTGTTCATTTTTATACTTTTTCTTCATTAAAATTATAATTCAGATAAGGTATATCAGGCAAAATTCTTGTGAGGAAGTTAACTCTGACCTGTCCTGTTTTATTTTATTATACTCTTTTATTTTTTATCATTATTTTTAATATTATCTAACATATTATATTTTAGTTTAAGAGTTGACTTATTTCAACACTCTCCATCGTAGTAATTAGCAATCACGTGCAGGGCCGCTGAGAGAGGGTGACATCCGTGACTTTTGTCACGGGCCCAGCATCGAAGAGGGCCCGACTGTCGGGCCTGAAGTGCCACATAACATGTCAGATAGTTCGCAGGCTGTCCACAGAGCACCTAAAGCAGTTGTATAACATGTCAGATAGTTCGCAGGCTGTCCACAGAGTACCTAAAGCAGTTGTATCAAAATAAACCTTTTATATATAATATAGTATGTAATGTATGGAATTTTGAATTTATTATTTGCCTTTTTTAAATAAATGCTTAATGTTTTATATGGTTTCTTTTATTAAACCAAAGTGTTGCACTTTTTTAAGTGGGGCCTGGATCACAGACTTGTCACGGGCCCGAAAATTTCTCTCGGCAGCCCTGATCACTTGTTACGAAATAAAAAACCATCCTCTGGAAGAGCTGTTCCGGCTAATGACGATCATCTAATCTAAATATTTTTACCACTGATCCGATATGAGAATGTAAGAATGATCTCGTATTGAGGCTTTGTTTGTATATAATTAAATTGTAAAGAGGATGACATTAATTGATAACTCTGTAAGCTATTAAATTTAAACATGTTACGTATATTTATGTAAATGAAGCAACACGGGACTGTACATCACTCAGATATAAAAGCCGACGCAACCAATGACTCAGAGAGGTGTTGTATCAACGTAAGGTTGGTTAAGTGACATTGGAATTCTTGTGAAGGTCTACAATTTGCTTGAAATTTGTATCGATGGTGGAGGTAATAGAATTAAGTAGTATTTAAGGTTTCTTTTTTGTGAATAATTGATTGTTCTTTGAATTGGATTAAACAAGTTTTGTTGATTAATTGATTGTTGCTTTAATATCATTTCAATAAAGCATTTATTAACACTTTTGTAAGTATTTTGAGTCCAATAAATTTATTTTTTTGTTAATTTAACTTGTTTTGAGAATTTATTCAAATTATTAGTATAAGTTTCTAACATTGTTTTTGTCATTCTTAAATCTAACACTTAATTGGTACTTCTAGTTGTAAGTTCCGGTTTTCGGTTTTGTTTTTGCCGGTTAAGCATTAATTGTTGTTAGCTTGTTTTGAAGTTAATTATATTTAAGTTAGAGTTTAGTGAAAAACCTGAGCTCAGGCCAAACTCTGGATTGCAGAGTTGTTAGAACCGTTAGGTTTAGTTTATAATTATTATTATTATTATTATTGATATTTGTTAAAATTTGCAACTTTACATTCTGACTTCATGTATCACATAGTTTGGCTTAATAATAAACATGCATAATAAAGAAAGCTAGTTAAGCTAGTTAGGTTTTAAAACAGTGACCAAAAAGCAATGGTAAATATCATTAATATTTGGACAATGCTGATATTGTTGACAGTGATCAAAATCATAGGGCAATGACAAAAGAACTAGGTCATAACATTAATCAATAATTTCCAGAGAACATAGACTAATATTTTTAAAGACATTTATGTCAATGGTTCTTTTCATAGCAATGCTTGATATATATGTGTTTGTATATATGCAATGCATGAAACTGCAAGGAAAAAAATGAATTATATTTAAATGCAGAGTGATAGGTAATGTTTCACATTCATACTTTTAAATTACCATGGAGAATTAATTTCCTCTATCAAAAAGACAGTAAAATATTTGACATTAAAAATCTTGATTAATCCAAAATAAATTACTTTTTTAACTAATCTTCTAGGTAAAGCAGGCTTTTGTTCTTCAACAGCTGATAAACCTGTCCAAGATGTAACCATTCTTTTTTCATTACCTAGAAATAAAAACAATAGTAATTTCTATAGTATTTTTCTAAAATTATGCTGGAGTCTCTTAGGGACCACCATTAAACTACACCACACTATTTTTAACACTTTTTATCCCTCTTTTACTCTTTCATTTTTCGTCGCATCAAGTTTGATCTACCCTGACTATGGCAATCAAAAATTTGAAGATATTTTTCTCTTATATAATTAAAAATTTTGTCTTCATTTTACATAAAAAAAAATACATAAAATGTTAGAAAATAGAAATTACTTTACACTAGTACTTTGTTATTTATATTCTTTTAACTTTCAAATAAATCTTCAAGCAACTGGATATAAATGTTTTAGAACTAAATACTGTATCTGATATATTTTATATGTATCTTCATATATGTTCATTATAATCTTCATTTTTCAAATAATTAAGCA
The DNA here is from genome assembly GCA_000484575.1 of Olivierus martensii. Lineage (NCBI taxonomy): Eukaryota > Metazoa > Arthropoda > Arachnida > Scorpiones > Buthidae > Olivierus > Olivierus martensii. The sequence continues at coordinate 100,679 of AYEL01082336.1, read as the reverse complement.
TATATATTTCATATTTTATAAAAAATATTTTTTAATTAGAGAAATGTAAAACTCTAACCATTTTTATAGCATGATGTCACAATTTGCTTGGGTCCCTCCCTTCAATATGTCATTTATCATCAAAAATTTGTTACTCCTCTCCTCTAACAGTGTAATATAGTTTATGGATGGTCCTTTAAATTAATTTCATATTATAACATTTTTTTAATACAGTCAAACCCTGATAAGACGCCTCTTGCCACCATCCTTGCTGACCGCCAAGAAATTTGGTGGAATGGATCTTCCCTAAGGGGCAAACCCCAATAAGATGCCATCTGCAGGTAGAAACGTCTAAACAAATATTCTTTTTGGTATTGTATTTGTCTTGATTAATCCACCAGGGTTATGTAAGGTGATTTACATCTGGAAGTTCATTAGTACTGTATATACAGTATTAAAAGTTCTCTGGATCATTTGTAACCAGCAATGGGAGAGATGGAGTTAACAGTTAATCATCTCTCTCTTTAAACCTGGTTCACACCTAAATTGTATAAAATTTAAGATCATAAGAACCAGATCATTTCCATTGTTTATTGCATGCAGAGCAAATAAGGATACTGTACAATAAGCTGTGTACATTGTGTTTTACAGAGAACTCAAAGTGTAGAGCAGTAGTTCTCAACCTTTTCTGTTGAGGAACACATTTTAATGTTTTAAAATTTGGCGGCACACCTAAATATTTTAAATAATAATTTAGATTTAATAGCGAATTTTTATTAACAGATTATTATATTTATTCTTATTTATTACATTCAGATTACAGAATACTCATACCATGGGATTATTAAATGGTGGCCCTTATTAAGTTACAGCGCCACCTATGGATTTTGTCTTTTTAGAGAAATTATAATTTTAATTTAATTCTTATTCCTTAATTTTTAAATTATGAATAACGATAAAATGTTTTGGCTGTCGCAGAAATTCAAGAGTTATATTTTTCTAATGATACCCTATTTATAGGAATCGGTACAGTGGTTCAACTGTAAAAGGGATATCCAGCCAACCATGTATCAGTATTAATATATATGATGATTCATACAATTCTTATACATACATACAATTCATTCTTAGATTTTCACGGCACACCATTTAAGATCTGGCGGCACATTAGTGTTTTTCTGATCCTCTACACCAGTGGTTCTCAACCACTGGTGTAGAGGATCAGAAAAACACTAATGGTGAGAACCACTGGTGTAGAGGATCAGAACGGCAAATGGACATGTTTTCTATATAGTTCTGTACATATATGGTACGTATACTATACTGTAAAGCAAGGGTCAGGAACCTTTTTGTTACAGAGTGCAATAAAAATTTTAAAAACCATCAAGGACACAGTTTAATTTTTGAAAGAAAAAAAAAATCAAATTACTAATTTAATTTTCTAATTACAATGTTATAATAAATAAACAAAATAATTATGTTTTGGAATATGTATATTTATACAAAATAAAGATTATACATGCATGTACTCAAAATTAAAAGTACATACATAAAATAACATAAAATTACAAGTACTTGTTGTCATATGCATAAATTTAATGTGAAATTTATGTATACACATGAATAATGAAATGAGTATGCATAAATTTTGCATATGCATATATAATGGCTAATATATGAAATGCAAATGCATTTCAGATGTGTTCTAGTATGGGTGCATCTGAAATGCGCTGAGGGAACTTTACAGCAGGGGTCAGCAACATGGCACTCGCAGGTGCCATGTAAAGTATATTGTTATTAGAAATGTTAAGTTTGGATGCTAAATATAAATGTATTTTATTTTATTAAATTTAATAAATTCGGAGTTTATTTTCATTTCTATACTGCACGTGTTTTCGATAAACTGCCAACCCCGATTAGCCACCAAAATCAATTCTAAATGGATGGCAGCATCTTATTGGGGTTTGACTGTAATTGAAATTACAATATATACATTAAAAATTTGAAAATAAAATAAGCAAAAAAGTCAAGGACTGAAAATTTACAAATCTAAAACATTTAGATTATTGTTCATAATCATTTTTTTGATTTATTATGATCATATGAAAATGAAAATAAAGCAGTCTAACAATATATAATTTGTCTTATTGTTAGACTATAGTTAATATAGTCTAACAATATATAGTGTTTCAATATAATACAGTACAGGTATTTTCCAACTTATGTAAATTAGACTTTACATAAAAATATGACACCAAAATACTTTTTAAGTTAGTATAATTTTATATATAATGCACTATTATAATTTAATCTGATAATATCAAAGAAATGCAATTAGTCCCTGACTTGAATACATCTGTATTTATATAAAGGCTAATTTCAGTTAATTGGGTCCAAACCCTTCTGAAAAATGAGAAGTGTGGTTCTTGGAATTGAATCCAAATCCTCCAAGATGATAAGAAATTTTACCATGCAACTTATGTGGTTATCATTTAACATAATTATTTTTAATATGTCTTTGTGACCCATTAGTACTATATAATATATGCTCTGACATATGTATGTTTTGACTTATGTAAGATATCAAGGAATGATCAACTTACCTAAGTCAGGACTGCCTGTAGTTGCCACTAACAAGAATTAACTAGAGAGATTATCATTAATGATGTTACTGTAAGTAATGTTTTTGTTTAATATAATATAAACTGTACTCTCTTTATTTTCTACTGCTAATCTTTTAAATTAAATTTTAAAGATTCGAAGTTTGTTCGATTTGAATATTCTTCTTGTATTAATTAATTAAAAAACTGTTAACTGATGAGGGTCGAGTTATTTACAACCGAAAACGTTATTAAGTGAATAAAACAATATAATTCTGAGGAACTTAAACTGCTACAAGTGCTTGTTCTTATAGTTAACTTAAGAATTTAAAAGATTAGCAATAGAAAATAAAGAAAATATAGAAGTATTGCTGAGCCAGCAAAAAAGAAAATGTATATACTAAGACAATACAAGAAGGCATCTGTAAAATTGAACAAAGCAGAAGAAACAATGGTCTTCCTAAAAGGATGCAAATTAAATAAGATCTATCCAAAATCCATTTATAAATTAAAATTACCCACAAGATCCAGAAGATTACTTGGTAAAATAAAAATGATGTGCTTTAAATATGCTTTAACTGATTCAAAGAGGAAGTTTTATAGTTTAAAGACTTTACGCCTTAAACGAACAAGAGATACACACCGAGATGATGAAAATAAAGGGATATATGGAAAAGTTCAAGATAGATTAAGAAAAGAACATGTGAAAAAACTAAAATGGCTACTAAAAATGCAATTAGGTCAGCACAGAAAATTAACTTTTGTATTAAATCAAGTAGTAGAAATAATGGATGGTATAATACTTCCACCATATGCCAAAGAAGTTATAAAAAGAAGTCCGGCATATGTGACGAAAGAGCTAATAGACCTATCCAGGGTAGTACCAATAATGGAGTATATAATGGAACCACTAGATGAAATAGAAAGTTATAGAAAAAAAAAAAAATAAATATATTGTTTATAAAATGATTTGATTATTTTAAATAAAAATTCCCCATATTTTCATTCTAAAACAGAAAATCTGGCAACGTTGTACATATTTGTAAAGTACTGCTCAGGTAAGTAAATGTCTCAAAGCTGCAAAATTACCGAAAATTTTATTACATTTAACTGTTTATTAAAATTTTATATATATAAAAAAGTTAGTTATAAATACCAAAAAATGATCGCGAAAATTAATATCGAACACTAAATCTGAAAGATTAATTAAAAAATAATAATAATACCAGCAAAAACATTAACTATCCAAAAACCGACTACCAAAAATTTATTCAGGAAAGGATCTAAGAAATTATAACAGTTCTCAGAAAATTTGAAAAATTAAAACTGAAAATTATACGCCATCAGCACTCTTAAGTATGGTAAGTTGTCATACACGCAAAGTATTTTAATTTATGCATCGATTTAAAATTAATTTTTGGAGACTAATAATGGCCAACTGGTTAATTAACCTCACCTTGAACAAACCTCCATCTGACACGTTTCTCATCTAAAAGATACCAAATAAATATTTGTTTTTCGATAAAGAGGAAACTCGCTCTCCATCTTGTTTTTCCATAAATTCCCCCGTCTGTATAATTAATTACTCTCCCCTGAATTTTGCAAAAGTTGCAGAACTTGCCACCACGTAATATTTTTTTTATTTTTTTTTTTAAACATTAAAATATATTCCTATAATTAATTAAAAATTTTCTCTTATTAAAACTTATCGGAAAAAATTTTTATATATGTATAATTAGAAGACATATTTTAATAACAAAACAATAATAACTTATAATAGGTTTGGTAATGTAGAATAACGTCTTGACAATTTGAAATTTGATAAGGCCACTTCTGAACTTCAGATAATGTTAGAAAATTAATAATCTTGTCATTCTAAGCAATTAATCTTCTCTACAAATTAAAGCAGATATGTTGTTATTATAGCGAGTAAAATTCAAGTTTGTGCACTAATTTTTTTTTCTTTTGAGATTCTGCATATCGAGTTAACAATATGACAAATAAAACTGAGTAATTAAAGAATAATTTAATGTTTTTTTTTTTTTTTTTTTTATAAGACAAATAAAACTGAGTAATTAAAGAATAATTTAATTTTTTTTTTTTTTTTGTTACTCTAAATGCAATTTATTAACCGCAAGAATGTTGGAATTGCTTTACAAAACATTTCCCTGCCGTATAAAGCGTGTTAAATATTTTATTTGTAATTATTCCTGTATAAAAGTGAACAGTGGATAAGAGATAATAAGATATTATTAGTTTATGTTGTTATCCTTCTTGTGACAACGATAAGATATGAGTTATCCAGCTAGATTTATGCCTTTATTTAAAATTTATTCTTTCATGTTTCTTTCTCCAATTCATCCATTTCTTTTGTTTTAATAAATTATTATGCCTTAGCATAAATATTTTCAAAAACATATCGAATCGCTGGTGATGTTAAAATAAACATTATATATAAAAATTTCCCGGAAAGTGACCCAAACACATTTTTATTCTCTTTGTTAATGTACTTAGATAAATGTTAAAGTTCCAATAAAACAATTCTCTACCCTAAAAAAACGAGTTTCATTTTTAATTGGAGACTGTGCATTCGATGGCTAGTCACTAACTAAATTATACAATTTATTTTAATTTATTGGTAAATTTAAATGTAGTAATGATAAAAATAAGAGAAGGACAAAGTTATTTAAAGATACTGTTATAATTAAACAATTTAAATAAATTTGGAGTTTTAAATTACAAAATAAAATTTAAAAAAAAAAATTGGTAATGCTTAATTTAGTGTTTATCATCAAATAATTTAAAATTCTTCTTGTTGTCAGAACACTATTTTATGTTAGTTTTAGTTAAGCCGCCATATCCTCATGGGATATACTTTATCTGGCGGCGACCACTTATAGAGCCCATCACAGGCTGGCCAATACCCATTAATGGGCCAACCGGATGGTTGAAGGATGGGGTTCAACGGGCCGGGCCTGGACTCCTCCTGAAAAACTGGAGGTTTGGGACCCGGATCCTCTAGGGCAGTGGTCTCCAAACTTTTTTAACTGCGTACTCCTAAGACAGAAAAAATAAATGGCGCGTACCCCAACTGATTGAGCAGATATCTATTGTAATTAGTGTTTTAAAGAAGAAATAAGGCCTTATGTAATATCCAAAAAAGCTATAATTCCACATTATTTTTATTATAAACATAGATGCATATTTATTTTTCTTATTAAAATTTAATGAGAAGAATGGGTTTGCATTTGTTTAATAATTTCTGAAAATGCTGGTTTGATGTTATCTGACACTGCGATACGAAGGTCTGGTACTAGGTTTAATTTATTTCGATATTTAGTTTTCATACAAGTCGGTGATCTAGTGCTTTCTAGAGTTACAAACAATATATAAAAAATGTTTTCACTGTACCCCAGTAGAGTCTACAAACAATATATAAAAATTGTTTTCACTGTACCCCCAGGTATCGTCTTGCGTACCCCACTTTGGAGACCACTGCTCTAGGGTAGTAAGCCATAGCTTTACCATCCGGCCGACCAGTATTTTATGGTTTATCCAATATTATCCAGATAATTATATAGATATCTACTAATTTTTGTGAGGAAAGCAATTAACGGTATCCACATGTATTCATTTATTCTGTTTATGCGCTGCGATTTTACTAAAAAATTTAATTAAACAAGAAAAACGATATTTCCGAGTTAAATTACAAGTAAAATTAAATCTATTTTTATTATTTCCTTTAAACAAATGCTATTATTAATTTTATTTACAGTAAGCTTACAACTTCTTACAGCGGAGAGAAAAATAATACGAGAGTAGTATTGAATTTTAATTAACCTCGGAGTTTATTATAAAAATACCGTTTTCTCAAATCATCTTATTGATTTTATATTTTCCTACATGTTAAGCGAAGATGTTGGTACTATTTGCTCTTCTTTCGCTTTATCATCTCTTTTAGAATATAACAGAACTCGCTATTAAGTTACCATCTAGTAGCGTTGCTCCTCAAATGACATTTATTCGGATTCCTCGAAACTAATCGACAATATAAAATGATACGTTATACGAAATTGTTTCACAGGTAATTGATTAGCAAGCAAAATTATTTCTTGTATTACTAGTTAACTGTTCTCTAGTTTTATCTTTCAGTAGCACTGGAATCAAATTGTAAACATGCAAAAAATGAAAATCGATTTTCAATAATTTTATCTTTCAGTAGCACTGGAATCAAATTGTAAACATGCAAAAAATGAAAATCGATTTCAAAATCTTCGATTTTCAATAATTTTTTTTTTTGTATGTTTAAGCATTTTAAACGGATACCGGTTAAAATAATTGAAGTATTACGGATATCCAAAACAATTTATCGATAATCTCTTTATAATAAAATATTAAAACCATCTATTTTTATAATAATAGTTTTGGAAACGAATAAAATGCACATAACTTAACACCCAGCTCTGTTTATTTTAATAATTTAATATAAGGCAAAGTAGAATAAAAAAAAATCACATAAATAACTTCAGATTTAATTTAATTTTTCTTTTTATGTTATTTTTTTAAGTGTTTGGAAAATTTTCAAATTCGAGATAATAGAATAACTGATTTCGGTTGTATAAACACAGACACTTGGCTGATGTTGACCACTCTTTATTTGTATTTGCATCGTTTATCTTCGAAGTTGAATTAATTGAAGGTCACGATTAATTAACTTAATGTTTTGGACAACCTAAAAAAAAATTCATTATCATATTTTAATCATAATTAACGAATATATTTAAAAAATTCTTAAATTTTTATACTAATTTACATTATTAAATTTTTGGAGACGTTACGGTATTCTTTGTAGCGACCGAAATTCAATTAAGTAAAGAGTTTTAATAAGAGAAATTTAGTATTAAGTATTTTCTTCTATCGAATTAAACATGACAATCAAAATTAATCTTCTTAAGAAACGTATAATAATTAAGTTATGGAGTAATGACAATTTTTCGTTTTAATTACGAAGAGAAAGAGAGAGAGATAATCTTGCATTTCTAAAATTCAAAAAGACGCTGGTGTGGAATTCCGGACGAATGGAAAAGCGGAATTGTCTGCCAAATGGCCTAAAAACCCGGTCCATGTTAAACGTGTGAGCAAGGAAGACGAATGAGGCTGACGACTCGAGTAATAGAGGCGGAGAGAATTCTCTCCGCCTCTATTACTCGAGTCGTCTATTAGTCTATTACTATTAATTCTCTCTCAATAAACATGAGAGAGAATTAAAAATACAATCTCATTTCCCGATACAAAGTTGGAGAGAAATACCTGCAAATCTGATGACTTCTTATCGTGGATATCTATGGCACAACAACAGTCTTTAGTCTATCAATTAACAGTCTTTAGTCCAAATTCTAGTCGTAATCTATCTCCTGGATGGCAATACAGATACGCACAAACAGTTGATCTTGTAGCTCCAGCGGTCAACGACTGTGAGCAGTCAGCAACTGTGAGTACTTGACAAAATTCGTTAGCGCAAGGACTCAAATCAGGGAAGAACTTGTTGAATGCGACAATGACTTCTTGGAGAGCCGCAGAAACTTGATGTCTCGGTAAACGACGTTCGGTGAGAACGATGTTTCGGTCAGAGTTATCTTTCGGACCACGCCCGAGATTAGACCAGCTACCAAAAGCGATGATTAGACCAGAGACCAAAGCGATGATTCGACCAGAGACCAAAAGCGAGGAACTTTGTCCAGAACTGCTCTTTTATGTCTCTGACCTCTCCTTCACCTTTCTCTCCTGGGCTGGCTGCTATTCCCTCTTATACAATCATCAGATATCTCAGGTGTCATCCATTTAGACTTTGAATTGAATTTTGAATAAACCTTCCACGATTTATTGTTTAGTAAAAACAATCAAGCAATTCGATATATCCTGTTTTCGAATCGAACTGTGTCATTAAAATTTATATCAATTGCGTCATTTGATATCGATTCAAATTCGCGACATTAAGGGGGGTTTCCCGACCCCCCACACTGGCTCCAAAATGTCCGAAACTATTCGGATATGCAAAGACTTATAAGAATCCGGTAAAAATGTGCCCCACTGTGGATAAGACAGGGTGTCCACTCTAAAGTTGGAGAAGAAACTAGCCAACTGGTGCTTGGAACGTCTAAGAGAATATGAATATTCTGTAAAATCCTCCGAAGAATATATAAAAAAACTTAAGAATGGAGAAGAATAACAGTGTCCTGAGAGAGAGAGAGAGAGAAATATTTTCGGAAATTGTTCCCCAAAAGCATTCCTCTTAACGACCAAATTCCACTTACTATTATTGTCTAAAAGAAAGAGAAAAGTTTAAAAATTTAATTTTAGAAATGTTTAAATTGCTTTCTAAAGAATTATATTCCTTAAAGTCATATAGAGCGACGAGTTAAAGGAAAAAAAAATGCAGATTAAGTTGCTCGAAATACTTTAACCAATCTTGTCGAACGAAATAAAAAATTATAGTATTTATTTCCTCTTTAATATTAAAATGTATCAGAGTTTAAATTTTATTTCTTCTTTTTTTTCTGTGAGGATAGAATATATAGATACACATAAATACAAAATCAATATATATCTAAGTGAAATGGAAGAAGGTTATTGGTCTGAGAAAAAATGTCGATATTCTATTCCACTGCTAAATGTTATAAAAAGAAAACTGCTCTAAATCTGAAGTTTCTAAAATTACACGAGATATGAAAACTGTTAAAAAATAAAAATTTCCATCACTCGAAGAATATTCATTGTACATAGTTTATTTCTATTCTTAGTTCTATTTCCTGTCTAGACATTAATTCCATATTATGGTTTCTACTGGCGATCCTTTCATGGATAATATATAATAAAAGAGAATGTCCAGTTCGTATAATTTATACAATACTTTCCCATTTCCATAGAGATATAAAATATTTTTTAATAATAAAAGTTTTAGATTGTTGTAATTTAACCTGGAATTCGACTTCCTATATTTCTGGTTGAAGAATTTTTTCTGTCCTTAATTATTGTTTGCATCCGCATCGCAATATGCTTAAACTATGCCAATACAGTACTTTTTTTATATAATAGAAAGTACTTGAAAGTTTATAGACTATTTTATAGCATCAATGAGTGTATATATCTTATAAAAGACATCAAGAAGATTGCTTACATAAGATTGAAACTGACCTTAGGTGGGTTTACTTTAAGACGTTATCCATATATCAAGTTACGAATGGCTACATTTATGTTTAGCTGCTTGTTAAATAATTCTTTTATCGAAATAAATTTCGAGATATTGTTTAAATGAAACTGCAGATAATTAACTTCGCTAAAAGATTAGATATCAAAATAAAATCAACGATAATTAGCTTGATAATTAAAATTTGTTTTCGTCCTTGCAAAACTTCTTGTGCAAGATTTGATACTTGTTTGAGAGATTGTTGCGAACTCTTAGGCATTTTTTTAGATTTTTAGCTTTCAGCAACGTTACAAAATATATTAAAAAAATGATTTTCGGAAGAATATCCGCATACATTTATCCTTCAATGGATATTTAGGCCTAACAGTTAAAAAACCAATATTTATGATATTATAAACAGGCAGCTGCATTATGTCTCGAGTCAAGGTCACATTCTATTTTAGATCCTTCAAAATAAGAGTAATTTAGTGATCTCTTCTTATTAGTTTATCTATAAAAATTTTTTATATTTTTATATAATCTTTTCTTATCCTTTAGCAGAACGAAAAGAAAACTATACAATTCCAAAATAGATTTTTCTTTCTTTCTTTTTAGTAATTGCAAACTTTGTAAATTGTTATTTTTCTCTTTGATGCCTTTCTTTATAAAATGCCTTTCTTTTCCCGTGATGTTTTCTTCATTCAATTTTTTATCACCAAAATGTTTTCAATTCTAGCTTAATATCGTTAGAACTTTCTTAAAAAATCAAGCTAAATGTAACTATTTCTGTCAGTTAAAAAAATGTTTTTGTCGCTTTATTCTTTATGCATGTCTATAGTAGATAAAGATTACTTGCATGATTTATGTATAAAAATATTTTAAATCGAAAAAAATTTATCTTTTTTTAAAAAATTTGTAATAGTTGCATTCCTTCGTGTCGATAGGATAAGCGACGCAAAGCGATGCGAATGTTGTAACGCGCGCGCGCGTCGCAACGTTCGCATCGCTTAACTTAGCAACATTCTACTATATTAGTAGTATATAGAAGTTAGAAAAATCATAAAATGATCCTTAATATCCTTTCTGCATATTAGAAACTCGTTTAAGATTTAATATCATTCAATTCTTTTAAGTAATTCGAATTTAATCATCAAAAAGTAACTTTAAAACATTTTTCAGTAAATCTTGTTAATAGTTTATTTATATACAGTTTATTTTGAACTAGATTTTTAAGTTAAACTCGTTACATATGTAAATAATAAATAATATAATGTAGTTGAATATTGATTACATTTATTGATTAAACGTTTTAAATTTGCTAAATATATCTTACAAGTTAGAGTATTTGTTATTAATCATTGTAAACAACTTTTAATATCTCAGATGAATTAAAATTAAAAAAAAGCAAAACTTTTAATAAAGTCGAGATAAAAGCTTAAAATAATCATTAATTACATGTATGAATTGCTACTTATTTACATGCAAATGAAGTAGATTATTGTTTTGTTTTTTCTTGTTTTATATTTAATTAAATACATTTCAACAAATGATTAGTAAGAATATTATTTTCAAAAAATTAATTCACAGGAAAATGCCGAAAAGTAATTAGTTCTGATGTAATGTATGTTTTGCTAAATATGTAATGCATAACTTTAAAAAAAAATTCATTTTTAGGTTATAAAAACGGAATTATCTGCGAATTTTCTTTTAACAATCTTTACAGATCATTTACAAGGGAGAAAAAAAATCTTTACTACACTGTTCACGATACAAAGGAATAATATTAATCTGACGTTCCTTGAAGATCAAAGAAAAAGTGATTAATTACTATAGAATTCATTAGATAAATAGCGAAGTATTGGCAGCACTCAAGATATTGAAGTAATCTTGAAGATATTCTTGTCGCAAGAAGAATTAGAGATTATTAGATTAACACAATATGCCACCATAGAATAGAATATAGACATATTATTACAGGAACAAGGAACTTCACAATATAACAAGGAATATCTTTTTTTAACAAGGATTATCTTTTTTTAACAATGAATTTTTTTAACAGGGAACTTTACAATAAAACAAGGATTATTTTTAACAATGAATTTCTTTAACAAAGAACTTCGCAATATAACAAGGAATATCTTTTCTTAACAAGGAATTTATAACAAGGAACAAAGGATTTCTTTATAATAAAGAATTTTTTTTTATTTGAAAGATATAAGTATTCTTTTCATATAGTGTTCAATATATTACTAATGCCATATTTGCGTATAAATCATATTTTGGATAATATATATATACCGCATTTCTGTCAGATTTTGTTGAAAAATGTTGTGAAAGAATTTTTTTACGATTTTCTATTCAAATTGTTACTGTTGTACTATATATATTGTTACAATAAAATTCGAAATAATAAAATAATATTTATTACATATATAAATCATTCAATTTCAACATTAAGTTGTTACAAATAAAATTCGATTTCGTGTGAAACAAGACGCGAATATAATTAAAAATTCAATTTCAAAAGTGAAATAGATCTAAATAATTAAATATATTAAATTTCATCGTAAAACTGACAAAAATACTTAATCATAATTTAAGTTAATAGGTAATTGAAATTTTAAATGTGAAACTGATATAAATAATTGATTGTAATTAAATTGGCAATTAAATTATTTAATTACAATTATTTTTTGAGTGTCTTTTATCGGCGCGCGCAAGAAAACTCGATTAAATTATTCAAATCGTTTTGATTTGATTTTATAAATTATTTTAGTTTAAAAATCGGTTCGTTTCGGATTGTTTAAAATTTTTTATCGAAAATACTAATACATCACAAACGTTTTCAGACGAAAAAAATATATAAAACAAATAAAATAAACTCTGTTGTATTTTTCGTTTCAAAAAGTGAATTCTGATTGGCATGCAGTTGAGAATAGTATTTTTTTTTTTTTCTTATTTATTTTTATTCTGACAAGATATTTTCATTTCTTATATCAAGTCAGATTGCGGATGTCTTCTTTCTGGACGATGCACAGACTTTTGTGTAGAGAATCTTTTAAGAGCTTCAAAAAGAAATAAAAAGTAAAGTATGCTGTTGTTTGGTTACTTCGACTATCTCTTTTTAACCCTTCAAATCGGAAAAAAAAAAACTTTATGAATGGCGTGTCTCTAGATATAGAAATATATACGGCAAGTTATTTACTTATGAATTGGATCTAGAAGGAAAAAAATTATAATTATAAAGCTTTCTGCTGAATTAATTATCGATCTTGGATAAAATTTTTTGCTTATATAATTAGTAATGGGACTCTACTGTCTACTGAGTTCTGTTACTTATTATGAAGAAATAGGAGGGAAAATTCAGTTTAAAAATTATAGTGAAAACTGAACCACGACCGTTATGTTAACTACATTGAAAGCACTACCCGGAAACTTCTGTAACTTGATGCTTGAACTACCTTGTTTCGCGTGATGGATTAACTATCTTCCTGTTATAGTCAGGAGAAAAAAATCAACAAACTTTAGAGAATATATGACATTGATATATAAAATTTGATTTTATCTTCTTTACATTTTTTTTTTATTTCGATTTTTTTCCCTCCTTTTCGTCAATTGAATTATAGATTTTTTTTTTTTTTTTAATTTTGGAAGTTATAATTCGATTGACAAGAAGTTAATCTAGAAAGTAACATAGAAAGAGCGAAATATTTTTAATTTACTAAAATATTAATTGTATTTATGATTATATCGATTTATCGCTGGTATTGATCTCCAACTTGTCAGCTAAAATGATATCATTTGAGTGTTACTCCTTTGGGGAATCAAAAACTTGTAAGATGGGAAATCACAGTTACTCTACCTTAATGACACGACAGATAAACAAAATTAGATGGTTCAGTTGCTATTCAGGACAAATTTTATAAAAATGTTTATTTCAAAATGATGTTTTAGAATATCCCTTCATTATTTCTTAGATCGTTAAGCATTAAGACATCTATAGATAAGTATATACACCAGTTCAACTGTTGGACGTCCTCATAAATCCGTGCGTATCAAAAATAAATTATTCCTCCATAAATTTCGTTTATGTATAGTTTCAGTTTAAAAAAGATTTATCATCCGATTCTTTCTTATAATCCATCAATTCGTAAAACAACAAATTTTCCGAGATATGTAAACTCTGTCATCAACATATAAACCGGTCATCAATCAAACTTATAACAAGTTACCGACACGCGTTTGTGACCAAAGTAGTAATGGACTACCAACCAAACTCGGTTTTATTGAAAAACTAATGAAAAATATTTTAGAAAATACGAGTAAACAAAAAAAAAAGATATCTCATATTGATCTATGAACGTTTACAGAATTACAACTTAGCACAGGTTTATGAGAAAAACTGTATATCAGATGTAACTAGTATTGATGTCAGTTGTCACGTGTTTATTCTGCGATTATTGTTGTTATTTGTATTTTCAATCACGAAATGCTAAATAAAAATAAAGTTGATATCCTGTATATCTTCTAGCTCCTTATCACTTACTTACATACTACTTTTTTTTTTTTTTGCTTCACTAGGAATAAATCACTGTACGTGCTATGTTGGAAACATAAAAAAGTTTTTTCGTACTTTACTAGTAAGAAATTCAGGTGAAGTAATAATATAAAATTACACGAGTTAAGTTACTGATATTCTGAGATTAGAATGTTATATTAGCATTTGTACAGCAAAATATTCTAAAATGATTCTTTCTTTAGCTATTTTTAAAGATAAATTTTCTTGTAAATGCTAAAGATGCACGTATCTGTTGTTGCATTGCTTTAATATTTTGTTGTATCTTTACATTTCAGATATTTTAAATATATATATATCTCTAAGGAAAGCAGGCACGTATTTTTCAAGTATCTAAGTATTTTCCAAAATTTACAGATTTAGATTCATGCTGATGTTAAATACAGTCTAGATATCTGTATATATATTTTAGAGCATTTATTTCTTGTCAAAGTTTTAGAAACTTTTAAAATACAGATTGCTTTTAAATTTAAGGATTTAAATTGTTATAGAGTAAGAGAAAATTTATTTTTTTGTCTTCTGATACAATATATGATCACAATAAAATACAGTAAAGATGCTTGACTGTTTGTTATAATTACAAAATTGATTTTCAATAAGTAAAAATTCGTCATTTTTGATGTAGTTATAACTTTTTAAATTTTAAAAATATATTTTATATATTGCTAAGATTGAATTGCTGAACTTAATTTTTATTTAAAAAAATTTATAAACTTACTATAAATTGAAAAGTTTTTTAAATATTAACTGGAATTCGCCGCCGATACAAGTTTACCAGTTTAACGCACTTTCAATATTTATTCTGATAAATATTAAATAGCCATGTAATTATCATAAATTAAAAAGAAAATTTTCAAGAATTTTTCACATTAATTTTTTGGATTCTTTCTTTTCTTCCGGAATATGTAAAAAAAAAAAAAATGCGATAAAGGATTAAAAGTCCTTCGCCTGTGTCTAATGAAGAAAAAAGTTAGAAAGGAAAGAAATAAAAAGAAAGGCGAAAACGAAAACGTTTAAAAGAACCTTTTGAAGAGATAAAAATCTGCTTTTGAAGAAAATTGATTAAAAAGGATTTCCACTCAAAATTGGAACTTAAAAAAAAAGTATAAAGAAAGAAAATATATTAATATTAATGGTCTAGAAGTTCTATAAGAGTTGAAAGAGACTTGATGAAAGGAAAATAAATGATTGACGGATCATTTGTTGCTCAAGTTAAATAGGTATAAAAAAATTTATTATAGAAATTCGGTTGCTGACCATATCAGGTTTCATAGTTGGCTGCTATATAAGAGAGTTTAAGTTACTTAAACACATAATAGAGACTACTCAGTTTGTAGTTGACACCTATTTTTTTTGAATTAACGAAAAATGCCGTATAAAGAAAACAAAAAAAATCCTTAGAAGATAAAAATACCTCAACAATTTTTTAATGTTAAAATCAATAAGATCTTATGAGATTTTTTTATAACAAGCAGTTTTTTAAATTCCTTATATAAGTAAGTATACAAATATCAAGAACTTTTAACAATTTTATTAAAAATTCAATCTATTAAAGATAGATCTAGATTTATCTTTAATAAGTTCTAGATTTTAATCTATTAAAATTCTCCGGTTATGAGAATAAAATTCTAAGATATTTAAACATTTATCTCTAAACACGTTATCCTGATACAGAATGGCGAAATTTGTAATTAATAGCATCATATTATATAAGCATTCCTAAATATTAGTTAATTGAAATCATATTAATAGTCAAATATTTAGATAGTAGGTAATATATTATAGACATCAAAAATTATATTTATCCATTATAATAATCACAAACTACTCATTACAGTATCATCTTCGGTGTTACATAATGTTTACATTTTGAACTGTCGCCATCTTTTAATGGAATTAGTAGGTAATATATTATAGACATCAAAAATTATATTTATCCATTATAATAATCACAAACCAGTCATTACAGTATCATCTTCGGTGTTACATAATGTTTACATTTTGAACTGTCGCCATCTTTTAATGGAATGATGTATAAGTTCAACGTTAATTTAAATAACTTTAATAAGTTACCATCTTTGTAAAGTATAGTTAAAAGCCTTTTCAGACGAGAGAGAATTTTTATGAATGCCGACTTTACGAAGTTTATGACGATCGCCATCTTGTAATGGGATCACATAGGAATCTCAAAATTAATACACACGCACATATACCTTAATGGAGTGATGTATAAGTTCAACGTTAATTAATGGAGTGATGTATAAGTTAATGGAGTGATGTATAAGTTCAACGTTAATTTAAATAACTTTAATAAGTTACCATCTTTGTAAAGTATAGTTAAAAGCCTTTTCAGACGAGAGAGAATTTTTATGAATGCCGACTTTACGAAGTTTATGACGATCGCCATCTTGTAATGGGATCACATAGGAATCTCAAAATTAATATACACGCACATATACCTTAATTTTAATAAAGAATGACCTTCTAAAATGAAAAAAAAAATTCTATAAAGTTTACTTCTTGAGATATTTCACATGCAAATAGAGAAATAAAATGAATGTAAAGCCATTTTTCATAAAAACAAAAATGGTTGTAGATGTTGATGGCTTCAAGTTCTCATATTGCTTGCAACTCTATCTTATAAAAGTATTTTGTGAAAGTTTATTATTTTATTCTTTCAGCTTTCACCATATATCTAAATATACTACCAATGTTTGATATAAGTTACAAAAATATCGATAATTTTCTAGACGAAAAATGATAAATTTTATCATCAAAAAGAAAATTTAAGTCTCAAAAAAAAAAACCAAAAAAGTACAATACACGTTTTTCTTTCGTATAATTTTTATAAGATAAATTTATGTAAGGTGTATTTTTTGTTTACAAAATAGTAAAAAAAAAAATGTAAAAAATAACAAACTTTAATCAACTACTTTGAAGGAACCAACCCAGAATGAAAGATTTCGTTTCGGTTTGAAGTTTTAACCCATTAACTGCCATATGGCGTGTCTTAATGTAGTGTAAACTGTGCAATTCATCTTTGAGGTGGTCATAAAATATATATTTTTAGTCAACTCTTTTTTAAAGTTTACTTATACTTCACATTGGAGATTTTTGCAGTTGTATTGTTTAAATATAGTAAATGTTTATATCTTCGCTGCTGAAAAAGTCTAAGTGAAGTTAATAAAATAAATAATTATATAAAAATTCTACCTATTTTTAATAACGACATTGAAACTTTGCAATTTAAGTTCTAGCAAAATAGGATTTTAGTTTAATTCGTGGTTTCTGTGTTAAGTCACTTTCATTTCCTTACTTCATTAACGTAATTTAATTCTTTCTTAGAAGTTAAACTAATTTTAAGGTTTGTTTTGCTTATTTAATTTGTGCTGTTAATTATTTCGAGTCATATTTATCATATTTAATTCATATAACCACTAAGAGTAGATATCTAATTGTAAATTAAAAATAAAATAAAATAAATTTGGTAAATAATTAGAACTCAGTTATATCATTTTCCTGACGTTTCATTGAATATGTGAAAGAATATTTAAGAAAACCACTCAAAACAAAGCAAATTTATATGTTTACATCTTAAATAAATGTAAGAAAACACTAAACAAAATTACATCTTGTCTAGTCTATTTTTGTAATTTTTTTTTTTTGTCTTTACAGCATTAAGAGTGATTGATTAATCACCCATAATAATCACTTAAATTTTAAACAATTTCTTAGATTAAGTACATTATTCTTCATACAAAATGTTCAGAATAAATAAAATATTTTATTCTGAATGTTTCATTAATTCGGAATTATGTTAGTTACTCAGTTATAATGATTTTGTGACCTCGATTTTTTTTTCCTTTTCTGTTTACTTGTATCCTTTTGAAACCTTCGAAACGCATTTTGTTCTTAATCATTCGTAAAATTTTTCTTTAATCTTAACGTATTGATGCATCCGAGTGTTCGAGTCTATTACATCAAAGAAAACTCTCTTTTTTTTTTTTCCTATGTTAGTATCCATATTTCTATAAAACAAGCTGTTATTACTAAATTGTCGTTAATGCTTCTTAACGTATTGATGCATCCGAGTGTTCGAGTCTATTACATCAAAGAAAACTCTCTTTATTTTTTTTTTTTTCTATGTTAGTATTAATCCATATTTCTATAAAACAAGCTGTTATTACTAAATTGTCGTTAATGGTACAAGTGAATAGCATCAATGGGAATTGTGCTTCAGTTTCTTGTTATTTAGTGGTTTTAGCAATGCATTTGTTGCGAGTTTAACGAGCAACTAAATTGCTGTAAATTGCTAATTCCTGTGGTGCTACTCATTTATGATTCATAATCCCGAATGGTTCATAACAAACTCGGGAATAATCGATATAATTCTTAGTAATACTATCGATTGGATTATAAATCTAAATATTTATGGTTTTTAATCGATTCTTTTAATGTCTACTGGCGAAGAATACCACAAATCTACAAAAATAACAAAAAAAATTGGTTGCATTCAGCACAAGTATAGCAGTAGTAAACGCATCCGATGTATTTACTGTTATAATGAACGTTATAAAAGGAAGAATTCATCGCATTTTTGCTCAAAATATATTCTATTATATCAACAAAGAGTAGCTTTTAACCTTTTGTCGGATTTTTCTATTGCTTCATCACGTATATTCATCCAAAATGTTTACCATCCATTAATCATACAAGTAAAACTCTATCGTTACTTCCTTTCTCATATATTATCTTAAATATTCTAAACTATCAAACTGAGTTTGCATCATTAAACGGCAAATGTTGTTCTAAAGATAATCAATAAGTTAAGAAACTAACCTAATTTAACGATTGTGGTCTTGAATCTAATTATGATTGAATTTTTGGCATTCGTTCTCTTTAGTATCATTTGAAGCATAAAATAACTTTATTAAATTTCTTAAGGTTTCTGAAATTTCTTGAATTGAATTCTTCAATATTATATACACCAATAACACGATTTAATAATTAAACAGAATTAAATATTAATCGATGATGCTAATGAAGTTTGTTAACGAATAAAATGCAATCTTAAAGAGAAGTTAATGAGACATATATAAAAAAGCAAATCTTTAATCTAATTTTTGATACGTGATTACTGTTTATCATGTTTAACTTTTACTGATTATCTGATATTAGATAAATTCATTATTATTAATTTGTTAATACAGTAGTAAAATTATATATGCTACTTTAGTAGAAAGGCCGATGGGAAAAGTTTTATTGCAAAAAATTCCAGTTAATGAATTACTAATGAATTTATTATTTTAATAAAAACGAAAATAACCGTTCGTATTTTTTTAAACTTTAATTACGCGTATAAAACGAGAGCGGAATTGTAATTAAGTTAAAACTATGTTCAATTTTTATTCTAATTTTTTTTAAATTCATTAAAAATTGCAACAGATTAAAATTTATTTACTTATCACATTAATATGCTTTTTTACGGAATTTACGTATATATATATATATATTAGTATTTTAAAAATTAAAAGTCTAAGTTTGAATAAAAATTTTATTATTTCCATAATTTTCTTTTTTTATCGTATAGAAGTTCAAATATCGACGATTAAATTTGATAAAATCGATATAAGAAATGCAGAGATTCATAAATATTATCGATTATTATTTTCCTTTACTTTTTTATTATATTTTTATCTTGCAAACAAAGTAGTTTTAGGTAACATTCCTTTCGGTCGAAGTAAACTGTTCGCTTTGTAAAGAATCCGTGTGCTCCTCTAAAACATGTTTGTTTTATATCCGGACTTTTGACATTTCTAAGAAAAAGCTGTGACTTCAACAAATTATCCTAAACTGAAGCATTTCTTTTCCCTACATTAAACAAAAAAAAAGAAAAATAAAAGGGAAAAGCAAAGCAAAAATTCATTACTATTCTCCTTCGACTGTTATGCAAATACCTGTTAAAAGACTTTCATTTTTTAAATAGAAAAGTAAGTTTATTTTTAAGAATGGATAATGAAATGAATTGTTATTCAACTACTACTACTACTTAAACATTTTAACAAAGTTCGAAACTGACTAATAGCGAAAAGTGTAAAATTTTCCATAAATGTAAATTCTGTAAACGCTTGAACTACTACATTTTGTGATAATTTAACACTTCTCATTTGACTATATATTACCAGAGAATTACGCGCATTTACATTACTTAAAACATTATACAATACAAATCTGCCTATAATGAGAGATTCACAGACAGTCACTTTATTACGATCTATGTTTGATTACATCAGATTGATAAACGAAGCCAACGAAACAATAACCATTTATTAACCAGTGTAGCAGTTAAAATGATAAGAAAGATAAGCAATTGATGCAAACATCAAAATAAAATTATAATTAAATTTATAACAAATGCACACAACGAATAAGTTAAACATAAAGTTATATATTTACTAAAAAAATTTCTTTCGACTTTGGGTCATCGATAAGAGGTCTTCGCGGGCCGGATCCGGCCCGCGGGCCGCCATTTGCCCACCCCTGATATAGATCGTTTCTTTGATTTTCTCTGTATATTTCTTGTAACCAATTCACAAATTTAATTTTTATTCTCTTTCAAATAAACATGTTTGTATATAAATAGGCTTAATCATTTTCCCATATACACATTCCTTCTTTAACGTGGACCCCGTGCACACTTATCCGCACTCAAATCGGCCTGACGTTCGCAGATCACACAATAGCATAGAGAAAGAAATTTGTGATAGTTATTAATGATCAATTAAGCATGTCCATTTCAAAGGTATGGCAATACAGCATAAATTATAATATATAATTATTATTATACCGATTCAGTATAGATACTATACAATTTTAGTTAAATCATTTTCTATTGTATAAAATCTTTAATTATTATTTATTAATTTTATGTATTCTAGTTTTTATTATTTTCTTATTTAACTAAAATTTATATAATTATTTTGTTTTACATTGCAAGACATCGTATATACATAATCGAATATACAAATGACTGTATTTAAAAATTTTTATTATTTTATGTATTCTAGTTTTTATTATTTTCTTATTTAACTAAAATTTATATAATTATTTTGTTTTACATTGCAAGACATCGTATATACATAATCGAATATACAAATGACTGTATTTAAAAATGTTCTAACTTACTAACTTGTAAGAATTCTAACTTGTAAGAATTGAAAACTGATGAGGATCTTGTTTGAAGATTGAAAATATTATTTTAATAAATATTTATCCTGACTTTATAGACTTAACTGCAATTAGTGCTTTTGTTTTTTTAAAAGCTGATTCATCCATAACATCACCATAAACTTTCTTGATTTGATGAAGAATCTTACATGGCTGCACAGACTATGCATTAAGAAATAAAATTATAAATCTCACTTCACAAGTGGTGAGATTCTCTATTTTTTTGCTCATTTTAACCTAACACTGTAACAAGAGAAATGCATCTAGTGTGATAAAACTAGATCAGAGACCAGTAAACAAGTGACTGAAATTGGTTGGCCTTCAGTTGTTCGGATTTGTTCATCTGCATTTGAATGATTCACAAATGGATGCTACTTTTCATATGACCTTCATATATATATATATATATACACACAACATAAGTGCTTCCATCTAGATATAAATTTTGGAGTTGCATTTTTTATTTTTTTTTCAAGATCAAAGCAAACTAGCACTATTTTTGTACTTCAATATTTGTTGTTTATAAGAGATGAATATTTTCTAGATGATAGCTGAGTTGAGCATTTGTTAAAAGAACTATTTATTGACTTTCTAATTATCAAAGATTTAGAATTCAATGAATCATCTAAATCACAACTCTTGACTAAAAATGTCAGGATTTTAGTTGCTAGATTTTAAAATTAGAATATTGAGATATTTTTGCAAGAAGAAATAAATAAATTTTTTGGTAAGTTCAAATTTTATTTCATGAATGCTATACATGATAATTATCATATATAGTATAGTATATATCAATCAATTCAATGCATTATTACAATATTCAATACAATATTATTATTAAATAAAATATTTCAATATTTAATAAAAAATTTCAGTATTATTTAATCTTAATTAAATATTATATTATTTCATTTTTATTACTTAATATTTTCTGACCCTAATCATAAATTGCTACTAGAGTAATGACAGTTAGCAGAAAGATTCAAGAACTTGAATTGTTTTGAATCTCATTTCATTGTGTTTTACTGCTAATGCTAGCTATGCAAGATGTTATATGCAAGAACTTAAATTGGGCATAAGAGTGCATTATATACTCCAAGAAATATGTCATTAACAAATCATATTTAAATTTTTATTATTATTTTTATATATTATTTAAATTTTATACTGGATAAAAGTGTAAAATTTTGGATAAAAGTAAAAATTTTTTTAATAATCTATCATTTTTTTAACTGGATATCATAATTTTAAGTGTATATTATAAGAGTGAAACAATCCTGATTACTATCGAGACAATCCTGATGAAATCAAAATGAATAACAACATTGATATAAAATATGATTAATATTTTAATATTACCTCTAGGTGGTAAAGGAGGAGCATCATCTGTGTCTGCCATATAACTTTGCTCTGACCAACTGTTTCTAGTAGATCCTGATATTGATGGAGAAGTTATTTGCAAATATCCAGTTGGAGACTGTATATTTCCAGGAGAATTTTCAGGAATATGTGGCCATTTGTTAATTATTTTTGGACTCACAATTTTATTACAGACTTGTTGAGGAAATGGATTTGCATATCCAGTTCCATCTTCTAAATTATCTTTTTGAATATGTGATATATCCCAAAGCTTTGAAGACTGCAAAGTTTTGTCACCTACTGACTGCAAATATTAAAAGTAACTTTTGTTAATAAGAACATAAATTATTGATTTGCATATAGTATATGATTATAAAAATTACAAAATTTTAGAATAAATTATCTTTGAATATTTTATTTTTTAAATCATTTTTATAAATTCATTTATCTCCTATTTTCATTTTAAATAAATATTAATATGAATAAAAATTTATTTCATAAAAAATATTTAATCTAACAACTAACAAAAGAAAAAGAATAAGCAAACCATAAATTATGCAACTATTTCATCTGTATATCAATTATCATTTATGTTAAGCTTCTGCTTTTTGGTTATAACAAATTACATTAAAACTATTTAAATTGCCCTATTGCTAAATAATTTTCACTATCCTATGTCTTAAAGAAATATTTGTGCAAATGGTATATAAAAATAAGCAGAATGGATAAAATTAAAATGATTCAATCATCTAGAGACTTCAGTAACAAACTTGATCAAACTGATTTTTTATCAACTAACAAGGAGAGGGCGCAAGGGCCAAAAAGCAGAATGAAACAAAATTTATTTCTGTAAAAGTTCTTGACTAGTACTAAACAGTAAAAGGCTAGAGGCCAATCTAGCCATTATGGAGAAAAATGACCTCGAAGAAAGAAGCGACGAAAGTATACCAGTTCGTTATACTAATTAACTACGAGTTGGCTGACCTCGAAGAAAGACTCGACGAAAGTATACCAGTTCGTTATACTAAGTAACGATGAGTTGGCGTGGCAGCGCGGTTAAGCGACAAACTGCCATGTGGTCGGCCCAAGTTCTATTCCCGCTAGTTACATTTTTTTTTTGTTTATTCGTTTAGCAGAAATATGAATTAAAAAGGTTAAAAACAGCACGAATGCAAAAGAAAAAATTTAAAAATTCAAAAGTGGGGGGCCAACTTCACACAGGTCATTGAAATGCAGCGACTTAACTTTAAACTAATCTAATCAAACCGATCCATTAAAAGTTCCTGTTGATTTATGAAGAAATGAAAAATATGTATATACAGTTACACCGCAACAAAAAATACATATATGCAATAACAAAAATATGCCATATATGCATTTTTTCATTTTCCATAGATTGGATAAAAACAAAATTTTTAAGTAAAATTTTCCTAAGGCATTTTCTTACATTTATAATACTTCATCGAATTTAGGAACCAATTCGAAAATTTCAAGAAATGATATTTTTCCATCATACATGAAATGTTGTTACACTCTTCATGATTTACTTTATAATTATACAATCACTTCATTAAAATAGAAACAATCCGATACTTATATTCTATTTAATGTAATATAAGAGTGAATTTATCTATAGATGAAAATTTATTTGATTTATATGCGATATTGATATTTATATTTAATTTTTAAAGAAAACTTTATATAAAACGTTTCTGATTAAATTATATACCGTATTTAATAAATCATAATTAAATTAATTCAATAAATACGCTCTTATATTACATTAAATAGAATATAAGTATCGGATTGTTTCTATTTTAATGAAGTGAATGTATAATTATAAAGTAAATCATGAAGAGTGTAACAACATTTCACGTATGATGGAAAAATATCATTTCTTGAAATTTTCGAATTGGTTTCTAAATTCGATGAAGTATTATAAATGTAAGAAAATGCCTTAGGAAAATTTTACTTAAAAATTTTGTTTTTATCCAATCTATAGAAAATGAAAAAATGCATATATGGCATATTTTTGTTATTGCATATATGCATTTTTTGTTGCGGGGTATTGAAATTATAATTGAATTATTATTAATAATAATTTCATTATAATAAATATTAAATTGTTGTTATTAAATTTCCATAATATTTATTAATTACATCGTCATCTAACATCCATTTTAATAATTATTATTAAAATGGGACTAGACAATTAATAAATACTGTGGAAACTCTATCGACATTTTTCCATAAATTTCTTAAAATTTAACGAGAGGAGCGCTTTATTTAAAAAATTTAACAATAAGATCTCCATTTCTCCGTGTTACATTCTGGTTTAAGTACTGGTGGTATTTATGTGGAATCCACACTGTGCTGTTGTGAAAGAATTCGTTTAACTTATTTTTTATTCTTCGAGTTGATGAGAAAAAAGAAAAAAAAAATGTAAAGGTGATCCTATACCTTACTCGAGTAAATATGCTCCACGTTTCAACAATAACGTAAGCATTTAATGAAATAGTGAACATGATGAGATAACTTCCAAAATTCGAAAACAAGAGCCGATGGCCGATTAAACAAAAATAACAACAAAAATAGATTCGGGAATATGACGTCAAACAAGTGAAGATGAGAACTAGGAGGTGAAAGAGTCATCAACTTTCTCTCATCCTTACCTGCGGGACCCCCATACGTCGTCTATCGGTTCTAACCGACGACACAACTAAAGGGGAACGCCTCTAAAATGTGTCTGTTGTCAGAACTGATAACATTAAAATCTCACGATTTTAATTCGAGTTCTATAAGGGCTAGATAGCCCGAAAGGACTCCCCTCGACCATCTGGGACAATAAGTGAGATCCTAATCGGTCTCTTCGGGTTTCCACATTTATAATGGATGACTAGCCTAGACATGGTGGCATCGAATCACAGAGAAATCAATATTCTTTCATAGAAGACAAGAATATTCCATAAGGTAAAACTTCCAAGAGTTACATAGAAGGGGTGGAAAAGTGAGTAAGGAAACAAGGAGTAATTGGATAAAAAGGATTTTCTTTCAATACTGAAAATGCTAATTCTTTTTCCCTTCGACAGATGGCGACACTTCGCTTTACGAATATTTCGTGTCCGGAATACTAAAGTTTATATAACCCCGTTATCACTGCACCCAAAAAGTTAAATTAATGGCGGCCATTTTTCGTTCATAAAATATTAACTTTCTACCGACTGGTCAGTGATTTCGTTCGATAGATAGTCGAGTAAAATTCTTCTTTACCATCAAGTTATCCAATAAATAAAAATATTGAAATAAAATTTCGTTTATGAAAGTTTATAAAAAAATAAATAATAAATTTAAAGATTATTTATGTAGATTAAAACGATGGTCACACACAAGGAAAAAATATTTCGCCCAAAGTTCTGAAAGATGTTTTCATATCGATTAAAATGATCCACATCGAATCGATCATTTGAATCATTTTAAACAGTTTCTTTGATGCTCAATGATTTATATCATTTTCAAATTTCAAAAAGTAAAATATTGTAATATAAAGTGGAAAGTTCACACGATGAATTTATTGATCTTCGCTAATTTAATTTTGTTTACAAAGATTTTTTACAATATTTTTATATTATATTTAATTATATCATATTTTATTTAGATTGATCGAAGACTTTAAAAAGTCTTGTAGTTTTTTACAACTCTAATCTTTCCTGAAGTCTGGCCATCGACTGAATAAAATTCAATAGAATTTTACATAGTTATAAATGTTTCAATGAACAGAAAATTCGTCTGAGAATTAGAAAAAATTTTAATGAAAACGTGTTAGCATAATAGTAATAATTATATTTGAAAAGTCAGTATAAAAACACCAAAAAGAGGACTATATAAGTTAAGTACTGCTTAACAACTTGTTGACATCAGTAAACGTAGTCTAATGGCTCATAAATCAAGGGGAATGTATACAATATATCTTTTTATCCAATTATCGAAACAGGATTGTATATAAATAAATCGGCGACAACATACTAAAAAACATAAAAGAATGAAAAAAACATGTTGCTATAAAAAACATTCGAAAGTAATCTTGTAATATAAAAAAATAGATAAAAAGTAAATTGGAAAACTTTATAATCGATTTAGAGATAACTGGATACAAGAAAAAGACAGCAATGGATGGAAATTCGAGATTAAGAGTTATAAACTTTTAATAATTCTCAATTTACAGCCATTTAGAGAGATTGAACATTAAGATAACGTACCGTTAGAGATTATAAAAAATATTAACGAAATAATTTTATCATAATATAAATTTCGAGATTTTATATTTTGCCAAACTCTTAAAAATATACATATTTATAAATAATCAAAGTATTTAAATAACATTTTTATCGCAAAATTTTTTAAATATTTTGAAACATTTCACCATCTGTATAAATTAATACTCCGAACATAAACATACACAGATATGAAATATTAACAATTAATATTATAATTCTTATACGGATTATCAAACATTTATCAGATAATCTAATAGTTTTGTTGGGGTAAACCATCCAAATTTGATATTCTTCACTGAAATAGTAAACAATACTGTCCGTCCAGCTTAGCCGCGACCATCGACGCGAGTACGCGTGCGCTAACTGAACGAATCCAGTGACAAAATAGAGATGACAGCTTCGCGCATGGATGTTTTCAAACGCGAGATAACTGAGGTTGAGTGTAATCGCACATGGATGTTTTCAAACGCAAGATATAACTGAAGTTGAATGGAATTATTGTAATGTCGAATGCTAAATGATTAGTTTTGATGTTGGAAATAGTATATCTAACAGAATATTGTAATGTCGAATGCTAAATGATTAGTTTCGACGTTGGAAATAGTAGGCCTATATTTAACAGAATTTAATATAATATTAATCACCCGTCATTATACCGACTGTGACTCTCCCTTTCGCGTTTGGACTCATTACCTTAGCTAAGCGTGGCTATAGTTTCGACGTTGGAAATAGTATAATTAACAGAATTTAATATAATATTAATTCAATATTCCCACCCCGTTATTATACCGACTGCGACTCTCCCTTTCGCGTTTGGACTCATCCACCTTAGCTAGGCAGCAGCTTTCGTGGACAGACAATACCGTAATATGGATTTCAGATACTATATCAAGTTTTATTAGAAATTTATATTTGAAATCAAATTTTTGTAGCTGTAGTAAAGTATTTACTACTGTCTATCGTTATATTCTGTCTAAATATTATTCCATTTTAAAATACACGAGTTTAATGTTTGGTTTAAAAATGATGTAAAAAACAGCGAGATCATCGACACGTATAATTTCTTATTCATTTACTAATGTTTATAATCGGGAAACCATGGTGGCCGGCTAGGTGTTTGCCCGTGTTGTTTGTGTTAATTTTCAAACACAACACAATACATACACACACAATACATTTTTCAGAAAGTAAAAAATTTGTAAATATTATTTTTTTGAATGAAATGTAAGGTTGGGTTCAAAGAGGACCAGAAGAATAATTTCGAAAAGAAGAACACTCGATCGAGCGAAGAGAAGAAGAAAAATATTATAGATAAAGTGCAGAAAAGTAGAACAATTAAAATGTAACTCGAGTATGGTAATAAAGTGCAGAAAGGTAGAACAATTAAAATGTAACTCGAATATGGCGTTCCTAGGACAACTATGGCCACGTTTTGCCACAGAGAGAGAAGATTATGAGTGCTAGGGTGTCTGCTGGAAGACTTCGTTCCAACATCCCAGGGCTTGCGGTGTCTGCTGGAAGACTTCATTCCAACATCCAATAATAAATTGTGTAGTCTGCTGGAAGACTTCATTCCAACATCTAAGGGCTAATAAATTATGTGTGTAAAATAGTGTATTTTGTAATTTAGTGTGTTATACAATAGTAAAACACCTGTAGGCCCTAATAAAGTAAATATTATAGTGCATCTCTCTCACCTCACCCATTAGGGGAGTGGAATGGGGACTGATAACGAATTAATCTATTTATACATATTTATATATTTATATTTATTACATAGTCTTATATGGGAAATATTGTCCCGCAATTCGACATTACTTCGGCGACGGATTAGTATCGAATTGCGAGGCACATAGGTCTACATTTTATGCCATCTTTTGGGAAATTATTCATTAAGCCAGGAAACGTTTAACACGGTGTTTGAAAGAGGTTTTATAAACTTTATCGGTTGATTATTAATTTTTGGAACCATATTTGATCTTTAATTAATTTAAAAACTTTACATAAATTAAAAATCTATTATATTATACTCGGATTAACATATGGATATACAGTACATTTTTTGTTTTATGCATTTATTTTAAGCATTTTATTAACTGTAACATCTTATCCTCTTTATCCATCTGATATATACAGGGTGAAAAAAACTTCGTCGTAAAGTTTCGAGTATTGATAGGAGGCATCGAAACAAGTGGAAAACATCAATGAATATATGACACCGTTTTCGAATTAGGACCTTTTAAAACCAACCAATCACTCTTCCGATTATATATATATACAGGGTGAAAAAAAACTTCGTCGTAAAGTTTCGAGTACTGATAGGAGGCATCGAAACAAGTGGAAAACATCAATGAATATATGGCACCGTTTTCGAATTAGGACCTTTTAAAACCAACCAATTACAATCTAACACGCGAAGATCCAACCAATCCCAATCGAGAGCGACACAACGCGTAGCAATGGCGCTTCGCATGTTCAATTGTGATTGGATAGCTTTAAAAGATCCTAACTGGAAAAAAAGTGCCGTTTAGACTCTAAACAGCACTTTTTTCGAATTAGAATCTTAGGATCAGGCATATAAGAGAATTTCAAATAGTCGAGAGCCACAATCAGTTTCTTTCTGAGTCAATGAAGACGCATCAGTTTTTTTCGTGTAATCTTAATAGTGGTTTCAAAAATTATTTATTATATATTGTATATGCATTTATTTTCTATAGATGCATACTATTTTTTACAATAAATAAACAAATTACAAATATAATATTTTTTAAAATTAAGTAGGTAGTTGCTCCATATTAATTATTGACTCATAGTATGGAGCCACAGTGAATGTACCAAAGAGCCGCGTGTGGCTGACCAGCCGCAATTTGACCACTTTGATTATATAGTATAAAATGAAAGTCATTTAGGAAGATCCTGATCCAATTTTCGGGTCCCATATCGCCAAAGTTTTTTAGGAGTAGAAGATGGGGTTCAACGAGCCCCATCTTCCACTTGACTAGACACGTAGACGGCCTGTATTAAGTTGCTGGCACCAGCTGCTTAATACTCACAGGTGAAAAGTGGTCTAAAAAATATTATATTGTATAGTATCTGTATAATTTAATATAAACTTTAGAAAATTGATGTGAAAATGTAAATATCTCAGGACGAACAAATGAAAAATGCATCTTTTTAGACTATAAAATTATCAATTTTTTATTTATTAAGGTACATATGTTTTAGATAAGTAATCCGTTTTTATTATTTATTAGCCTTCTTATGAAATAAAGTCAAAATTATAAAATCAAAATATTGCTGGACCGTGTTTTTTATTTCCTCAATAAAAATAATTTTCGTGAAATTTTACGGCATTTTTTGTTAACAGTTGTTGACACTTTCCATTCGAATAACATACTAAGCCATTAAAGTTGGATAACAAACAGTAATTTTGACATATAACTTTAATCATTTAAAAAATGGAGACATTCAAAATACTCGGATACTTTCCTAATATATTTTGAACGTCGGACAGATTGGTGGAAACACTTCTGCTTTCCATCCAGAGGACTTAGTTCGAATCCGAATACAACTCTTGGAATTTATTCAAAGAATCCAGGTCTGGTCCAACAACCTCTGTTCCTATAGTTCCGATGACTTCACCAGAAAGGTGAGCAGCTTATGCTAGGCCTACTATAGCCCACCACTTAATAATCAGTCCTGACTGGCTAGTGGCATCGTCTTTTAACAAAAAGAAAAAAATCTGTTTTGAATCAGTTTTTATGAAATTTATAAAGTAGGTCACGACCATTAAATACGATCTTTATGATATTGAGACTTCAGCCATAAATAGCGTATGCTCAAATGTTTCTAGATTCCTCTTCATAACTTTTGAATTATTATTTAGATTTTTATGGAATTCGTTAAACATGTCAAGCATTGAATTATTAATATATATATTTTAATCGTACAGTATATCTTTAAGCATTACAAAATAGCGAACACAGTTGTTTTCAGTACCGCATATTAAAATTCTATTAATAACTGAAGCATAATTTAATGGTCTCCCTGAGAAATTTTCAGGGATGCGGATTTTTTGCTGGTCATAATACATGTCTGTTGTATAGGGTTTATGATACTCTTTATTAATAAAAGAGTACGTACTATTTTTATTTACTGAAAAAAGGAATGCTCGCTAGCATCGACTATACCAGCGCTTCTCAAACTTTTCCACTTGGCTACCCCTTTTACTACAGAAAATATTTTCGCGATCCTGGGTATAGAGGTATAGAGGAAACTAGGAATACGAATTAAAACATTTTCTAAAATTTCTGCGACCCCCAAATTTTGTTACGCGACTCATACTTTGATTATTTGAAATGAATAAATTATTTTTATTATTTTTTCTATCGACAGAGGGCAGCATTCTCAGACACTACGTTAAATAGATTAAACAATAGTCAGTTCTTTCGGTGAATACGTTACTGTCGTCGTCAGAGAAAAAGCGCACGTTCTCCATATTAAATAGGTGAAGAAGAAGAAAAATATATGCCTTTTTTGTGCAATGGTTATAGGCATATTTCAAATATTTGAATACTTAACTTTGCTCGAAGTTAGAAAAAGTTTTATCTCATTTAAAAATTACGAACAAACAGTGCTTATATAGTATAATTCCTGAAGAGATTAATTAATCTGTTATTCACTCATATTAATAGACAGAATGCTCGCTTAATAACTCATTAAAAGGGTAAACGTAAAGAAAGGTTTGGTTTCTGCTTTGAAATGAAAGTCGGACACATCGTTAGAGATAATAGCACAAATTATCTTTGCCAATACGTTATCTCCAGATAAAAAACAACTACAGTATATAAATTGATATCAAATAGTGATTTTTTTTTCATATAGTTCTTCGTCACAGTTTAAAAAATCGAATTATAGCAAAAACTGTGGATCCAATGACAGGAATTATCGGCCATTAAGAAGGAGAAGGATTATGAGGATAAGTGAGAATAACGTATCTGGTAAAATGCATTTGCAACTGTAATACCATTTCTTGGTTTTCAGCAATGATATATTGCGGAAGAATTAAACTGGAAAGTATTTATTTGCTAAATAAATTTATATGGTTTCAGTTTATAGCTATTCGCTGGGAATTGGATGGTTATCACTCTCACACAACACTCCTGTTGGTAACGAGAAAAGAACTTGGCTGCGTATCTATCGTTAAGAATTTATGTAAAATAATAACAACACAGCCCGCCATCACATTCACTAGAAATTACAAATGTTTTTGATACATTTAAAAATTACTCGAAAACTAAATTATAAGGATTTTTAGTAGAAGAGAAATATACTACAATTTTTAAACTAGATTTTTATTATTATTTTAAATTTTAAGTAAATTTTATTTATGATTTCAGTTTTGCATTTTTAGTCGAACTATTTTTTATCATCTCGATGGTAATTTTTGTTATGGGGAAAACAATGTGTTAAAAATAGTTCTCTTTGCAAAAAAAATAAAAAATCTATATTTTGTTGCAGAACAAATTTTATTTTCGATTTACCAGTGAAATTTTGACTCGATTATTTTTTTCTACACCAACTTGTTTGTGTCACAACATTTTAGATTCGCCATACCCGATCAGGTCTTGACAACAAGTTTTTATTTTTGTTAGGTCTATCTGTTGACTATTTTATACCATCATCAACAGATAGAGCTACAGAGAATAAATTCAAAATATGTGAATAATTATAGGTAAAATAGATAATTTAATGCCTAGGGGGGAAAAAAAGATATTTATTAAAAATACTAACATTTCAATTATACATTTAACGAATGAGATATTAATATCAAATATTTATATATATGTTATAAAATATTCCATTAGTGTTTTCTCTGCTAGAATTAGGCTAACAAGTAAGCATATTTAATCTTTTAGCTGATTCTTAATTTGTTCTATTATAGTTTTTATTTATAAAAGATTTATTAAAATCAGCGAGTCTTTAACTGAAAATTAAAGCTGAATTAATACTACAGTATATGTAATTTAAAACTTGAATAAAAAAAAAACAAAAATATTTGACTCCTTTGGCTAGCTCTCGTGTGAGCGCAAGTTTATGTACGATATCTTGGCTCAAAACATGTTCGAAAGCATAAAGTTTCTATATATTTGTATCCGCTGGTTAGTGTTTTGCAACTTCTTTTGATGGATGTTTAGCATAAACACTTAAAATTTATACAACATTTTCTGGATTCTTGCCAGTTTTCATAAACTACGGAATTTAAAAAGTGTGCGATAACTGAACAAATCACTTACTATGTTCAAAATGAAATACAGTACAGTACTGTATATAACTTATATAGACAAATACAAACATTTCGAGTAGATTTTCTGCATAATTATCAACGATTAAAAAGTAAAAATTGTTTTTTTAATAATAATGAGGTTAAAAATTAGGAGAACCGAATATATTTTCCCTGGCTGACATCTGAATCTCTAGGTAGAGTGACTCGGTAAAATTTATATTATTTTGCCGAGCAACTCGTGTTACTAGAATGTCTAAAGCAGTATTTCTTGACGTTAATAGTCCAGAGACCACTCACCA
This sequence comes from Olivierus martensii, assembly GCA_000484575.1. NCBI lineage: Eukaryota > Metazoa > Arthropoda > Arachnida > Scorpiones > Buthidae > Olivierus > Olivierus martensii. The sequence goes on along the minus strand of AYEL01082336.1, from coordinate 66,893 downwards.
TCGAAACATTATATTTTACACGTTTTTCTATACTCCCAACACGATTATTTTATATAAAAAAATGTTTGTTGGATAGAATATCGCATTTTCTTTACTGCAAGACTGACAAAGATCGGATTTCAGTTTTTTTATAAATACTTTATTTTTCTATGGATGAATCAAGCTGGCATACAAGTAAATACCTAACTTCCAAACTCGGTTGTTTTTACATGCTCAAGCCGAAATTAATTACATCTGTTTGTATGGAGAAGTGAAACTGTTTAAAGGAAAGTTTATCGTTTAAAAATAAGTTGCGCAAAATTTCCCATTAAAACGACAAATAAATAAATATTTCAACATAAATTGATTTATTTTCACGTTTTTTATGAGAAGGTGGCCAATAATACAAAATCAGGTTCATTCCATTTTGATAATCTTTTTTCCTTTCCTTATAAACTGTTATGAATAAATTATTTGTAAGGACATCTTATATAATTATGATTCAAACCGTAACTAATTACAGTTGTATTGTATTTTGCGCAGTTCCTATCATAAAAACTTTGGAATTATTTTCGAAATATAAAGATAACATCTGGATACGGTATATGTTTCGCTACTATAAATGCTAATTGGCTAATATAATATAAATACAGTATAGTACAGTACTGTACTAAACAGCAGTTTGCTTTACAAATAAAGTCATTACGGTTAAAAATAGAAGAGATAGGCGAGTAAATCTAAATTTTAAATTTTCTTTTAATGTCGTTTTGATATATCATCATCACCAATTTGGGATATAATTACCAGGGCCGTTACAGTCTCTATATTGATTCTTTTTTTATGATTATCGATTGAGCATTTATGCATCTTTTTGTATTTATTTGTCACGCTTTAATTTATTTTAAACTGATTATATACGATATTACACAAACTGCTCTCACAATTCAATAGTTTTTTTTATAATTAATTATAAATTCTGGTCCAAAGAACTCGAAATTTTCCATCGGCCAAAAAATTTTACAGTCAAAATTTGGAAGGATGTTGGTGACTACCTTAACCAAACAAACTGCCAATGCTGACAAAGTGCGAATGTTGGACATCATCCGTTTGACCCACTTTCCACGACTAAAACAACAGAGTGACAAAGGCCATCTTCCAATTGTAATATGAACCCACTATTTCAATAAATCTACTCGTGTTTATTTTAATAGTTAAGGAACACATTTACATTTAACTTTTGTTCGATAGCATTTTATGTATATGAATAAAAACCACGAAATGTTACTGGTAAAAATATAAGTGAATATTATGTTTTTGGATTTTTATGCCAAAAAATCTTAAATTGCAATTAATGTTATTACATTCAACGTTTTCCATCACCATATACCTGTATTCTGTTCTCAAAGTCGCTCGAAGGTATTAAGATAGTTTTAATGTTAAAATGTAATCCCGAATAGTCGATATAAGTTATCTATGGAAAATATTATTTACTGGTAAAAATATAAGTGAATATTATGTTTTTGGATTTTTATGCCAAAAAATCTTAAAATGCAATTAATGTTATTACATTCAACGTTTTCCATCACCATATATTCTGTTCTCAAAGTCGCTGGAAGGTATTAAGATAGTTTTAATGTTAAAATGTAATCCCGAATAGTCGATATAAGTTATCTATGGAAAATATTATTATTCTTATTCCAACCAATGTATTCTTACCTGCAATGTAATTTAAATTACATTACAGGTAAGAATACGTTGATCTATGATAGATTTTTTTTAATGTGTGTATCAGTATATACAAATATAATTTTTCATATGTAAAATCAAATGGTGAAAATTTTTATTCAAATATCAGAATTTACCTTAAATTTTTTAATGATAGCTGATGATCATGATATATATTTTAATTCATCCGACAATGTAAGCTTAGAAAATATAGTACTGTTTATATATATATTTTGTCAAACTGGATAAATATCTTCCTTTAAAAGCGGATCTAACATGTACAAATTATCATGGTTAAATGAATACAATGCCCGTATATTACAATTTATTAAAGAAATAATTTTTCTTCTTTTATTTTAAAATATAAAAAATAACTAAGCTTTATCCATAGAAAGAATTTATTTTGTTATATTTCACTTTATTCGGTACAATAAAAGTATATAGCCTATATACATCCAGACAGAATCCCCATTAAAGCACGAAAAAAATGCAAAGTAAAATGAACTACCGTAATAAAAACAAGTGGATGTCGATATTACCTTTGCATTACTATTTTTTTAATAATATATGACAAATTAGAAAATTTTTATCTAAAAGAAAAAATTCTCCATCAAAATTTTGTGTGTGTGTACACTGCATTACGCTTTCAATAATATTTTAAGGAATACGTCAGATAGAATCTCGACAGGCAGTACTAATATTGTATCATTCGCATATAATAAGTGAACAGTAGATTTATTAAAGAATTCAAAAACAAAAAAAAGGTTTTCAGTATTTAGAAGGCGACAGCATTATTTCATATAAATGGTTGAAAATTTTATTTTTGCTCTTTACCAACATATTTCACTGCAACTGTAAAAAAAAAGGAAAAAATCGCAACTGACAGCTATTATAGCAGAAGTGCCGAAAATTACGAGCCATGATAGAGTTATATATTAGATGTTGAAACTTTTATCATCACTAAGGGCAACGTGAATGTCCGTAGATATAATAATTCCTTTAAGTAATAAATTAAAAAAAAAGAAATGCTTAGAACTTAAAATAATATATAATTATTCGTAACAAATTCATAGAAAAAAAATGCTAATAATATTAACAAAAATATATAAATTATCATTTAAAACTAAAAAACAATTACTTTCCAATTCTAAGCGAAGAGAAATAAATGTATTTATTCTATCATTATGTTTTAATAACTTTTACATTATTACTGATATTGATATTAATTTGCGCAACTTTTATGAAAAACTGTCATAAGTTATGTATACGGAAAATAGAAAATATGACTGGCAAATTAAAATTCTTCCGTTGTAATGCAATTATCGATACATCTCTAAATAAAAAGTTATGGCGTTATTAATATTAATAACCTTCTTTAGGATTAGTGAATGATGTACACCCTATATCTCCGAAAAAAACCTATATTTTATTTCACAGATATAAAATAAGTATTTCCGGGAAGAGATAATCGTCTACTTTCCGAACATGTCCTGTCGGACGTGGTAAAGCAATTGCCCTTATCACCATGGAGGATCCGGGTCTCTCGATTCTATTTTCTCAACGGGTTCCGAGTTGTCCTATTGAAACACATCCTTCGACTTTCCGGTTGATCCCATGGTGGCAACTGGATAAGTTGTGATCGGCTTCGAAATGGCAGCTGCCCAAAGTATCCCTTATGTACTTAACATAAGGGGTACTTGAATCTTTCAGAGTTATATTCGAATTCGGGATGACGTCATAGACGAATCATTGTGACACCATAGTGACGCAACAATGGATGACGTCGTAAAACGTTTGTCACATTGAGTAGACGAATCATTGTGACACCATAGTGACGCAACAATGGATGACGTCGTAAAACGTTTGTCGTATGACGTCTCATTGAGGTAACGGTGGATGTCGTCATACTGTCGAACCGATGAGGCTATCGTGTCGTAATACGCTGAGTAAATCAACGTTAAAATTGGTCAGTAAAAGCTAATCCATTACAAATACTCTACTATAATAAATGAATCCTATGGTAAAAGATACTTCGACCTCAGGTTCATGGTCAACCTAAATCCATAATGCCTTAAAGTTCCGAATTAGACCCGTTGCATTCCAATTTTCTGGTTGACTCCATCATGGGTATTATGTAATCTATGAATAGGCTCTAAAAGTGCCAAAAGTAGGTTGATTCGCTAATTTAATTCATATTAATCTAACCAATACATTATAATAATATAAGCCACAAAATTTAAGTTATAAATACAATTTATTTATAACTTAAATTTTTATCAGTATTTTTCTGGTAATGTTTAAAATTTTGTGTTTATACACAAAATTTTCAGTGTTATCCTAGTTTTCCTAGTTTTCCAGTGTTATCCTAGTTGTTTTCAGTGTTATCCTAGTTTTTTAGACTAAGAAGTCTAATTTCAAGTTCGCTATTAATCTAGCACGAGACAATATGAACATCTCATATTAAGTGGAGGAAGTATTATAGATCAAAAGGCTTAATTTGCTAATTTCTACTTCCGCATAGGTATTTAGAGAATATTTCTCCCGAATGTTGAGGAAATAGTATATTTTATAAAAATTTTTACTTTTAAAAATTTGATGGAAACGATTTAAGAAATACGAATCTTTATATACTTTCCTCCAATTTGCATAACATATTTTCAAAGAATACTCACCGATTACAGAGTACAATAGATTCAACTCAACCAAAGACCAATAGGAGTTAAAAATAGATTTGACAAGAATTACCACTTCGTATGATGCAGCAGTCATTGAACTTCTTAATATAATTTATAATAAAATTTTTGTTTTCAAATTAGAATAGAAAAGATATAATTTTTGAAATATATTTAAATAGCTTGCATTTTATTAACGATATAATAATAATACTGAAAAGCTACATATATGAAGTTTTCTAGTGTCAGTTGTTCTTCATTTCTCAGATATCAGAAGAAACTGGAAATATATGTGATTATAAGGAAGAGAAAATTTAAAAAGTAGTCAAAACCTATAGTATAAAATTACAGGAAAATTATCGTAACTGCTATATACAACTTAATTTGGAAATATCTTGAGAAAATAAATAAGCCAATGGTAAAATGCTGTTATTAGGTTAGGCTAGGTATTCTTAATGTTTTAATTCTCATAATTTGCATTATTCTAATTAGAATGAAAATGTTTAATCAAAATGTGTGTTCTCTGTTAACGCTAACTTGTAAGCGTTGCTTGTTACTAATGAACATAAAGATAAAATCAAATGATTCGACATAAAGATAATCATAAGACATAATGGACATAAAGATTATCGTTTTTTCATGCGATCGGTATTATTTGTAAAGACATATAAGAAACATCGAAAGATGATGTTAGGAATGACAAAGATATAGGGAATAAAAGAATTTAATATAACGACAAAAGTTAAACATAGGCGAGAGAATACGATGGCAAATGGCTACCCTGAAGTGAGAAGAGATCTAAAAGATAATCTGCAATAGATAAAGTGCGAAATTAAAATGAATATCAGAAATTCATTACTAAAGAAAAGCTACATACAAAATAGACAGTCATTTTTACTATTGATACAAAATGATTGATAATGATGATGAACAGACTTAACCATCAACAATTCATCTTTCATTCATCGTGCAAAAACTATCAGTTGCTATCCAGTTCTTTTGTTTGTTTTTTAAATCTGAGATTTTAATAGTTTTATTGGATTATTATTATTGTTATTATTCATCCGGAAATAGAGAGCGCTTTACTCGGAAATTTTTTCTTTGCAAATTGGCGACATTATTACAGGATAATGTCTCTATTCTTCGCTACCTTTCTGTTCCGATGACACAATATTGCTCTTCGTTTATTCATTCTAACTTAAAATTTAATTTAAAAACTACTTGAATGAGAAACTGCTTTCATTCATTCGACTTTATCAGATTAATCATTTGGTCGTCTCGGTGTTGAAGACCAGCTCATACCGTAATCGATACATATTTCAGAAAATTCAGAAAAATGACACCACTACTTATCTTTACATGCTGGAAAATAAAGATCGAACCTCTAAAATTGTTTGTTTTTTGGTATGCTAGAAAAAATCGTCAATCTATATAGAAGTAGTAGATCTATATAGAATCGTCAAAAATTCAATATTAAGAAACATTTTTTGCATCATTAATCTAAATGATGCAAAAAATGTTTTTTAATATTGAATTTTTCAAGAATTCAAAACAATTTTCCAAAATGTATGTGTTTTATCTACTTTATCACCGAAAACAAATGATAATAAATAAATAAATAATTTTAAGTTTGTACTAGACTGTTTAATTATCTTTTTTTAGAAACCTGGCTTATTTTACAGGAATAATGGATCTTACAAACAGTGTATTTTATATATATGGATAATACAATACATATAATTTATCATATGTTATGATATTCAAAACATTATTATAACTAAACCTCTGTAAAGTTGCCATTGCAGATCTTGGCAATTATGACCATATTTCAAATGCGATCACTGTATGGAATAATTGTTTAATTAATTTTACAATATAATTACTGGATTAGAATAATGTAATTAATATGTAGTATAATATAATATCGAATTATTTATTAAAATAGAAGAAATTTGAACAAAATCATATTTATCGCAAACTGCTGTATAATATTATAACCAACTGTAAAGTAGCGTGTGGTTTTTTAATAACTTACCATAAATAAACTAGATACTATATATGTTTTTATATACTTTTGTTCATAATTTTGGCCAAATTTAATATATTATATTGAGAATTTATTTACTATATTTATTTATTTATTTGGGATAAATATTCGGGTAAAAAAAATCAAAAATAGCAGTATAAGCCTATTTTATACAGACACTTTTTCCGAGTTTCTGTAAAAATTTTTAAATATATCACCTTTAAATGATATATTTAAATTTTTTTTTTACAGTCACCAAAATAATTTCAGTAAATTTCTTGTGTTTGACACGACTAACAATATACGTTTTCTTGTTCTCTTTTCATCCCACATTGTTTGATCTCTGGAGATCAAACCTTGCCTAGTGATTTCCACGAAAAGCGTAGAGTTCCCTAAGTCAAGATTGCCCCAGGGGATGGAGGATTTAGGGATGGCGAGTAAAATATTTATTTATATAATCAGACGTTTTGCTCGAAATTTGAATGATTTCATTAATCCCACGGGAATAACGTCACAGTGACATAATTATGAATGACGTCACAGATGTTGACTCGCTAAGCTACGGTGACGTAATACCAAACTTCGGTGTATGACCTGACTATGACACAGAAATGGGTGACATCACAAATATTCACCAGCATAAAATGCCGTAATGACGTCGTCGTCGCACCAAAAATTTCCCAGGTTGAATACCGATCATTATCAGCATTTGGTAATGAAAAACATATCTATGAATTTTTCCTTTTCTTCACTTTTTAATAAATACATATGACGTCGTACAATACTGTAGTATAGAAGTAAGTCATCATATTCTAGTTAAATCAACGTTAAATCTGGACAAAAAAGAACCAATTGATAAATTTGTAAGCGTCATAATAAATAAATTAAAGTAACCATATTTACAATGCTACTAGTCAGGTCCGACTTCATAAGACCGTAATAGTTGACACAAATTATATTATTCTATACGCTAGAAATTCCCGTGTAACGCCGGATACACTGGCTATTTTTATATAAAACATTAATGAATGAATGAATACTTTTATATTAATAATTTGTTATTATTCCTGATTTAGGTTATACTCGCGTCGAAAAAAATTTGTTAGATAATATATGAGTCAGTTCGATGAATAAATAAAAATATAATATATGCAGAGTAATAATATAAATAATAAGTTAAGAGATAAACGTTTTGTTAACTTTGATAAAAAAAAGTATTTACCAGAAACTCGCATTAAGAAAAATACAATGATATTTTTTATGGAGTAAAAATGGAACCTGTTGAAATATCAAAAACAGATTTTCGTCTGGACTATTTTTTATGTCTTTAGAATATTTCTTTCGAGTCATGTCTGTTGGTTACTCGACACACACATAAATATATTTTTTCATCTTCTCATCGAATTATGTTAAGAAATATTAAATATTTAAATCAATTTTTAGTATATTTTCTTTTAGGAGAAAAAAATGATCAGAGATATTTTATTCAAACCGAAAACGTATTTCTTTTTTACTCATATCTGACACACTTATCTAAATTGTTAGATCACCTCATCAATTAAAGCCGAAAGAATGACTAAGATGAACTTTAACGATACATATAATTTACTGTAAATTTGCTCCCATTACCAGTGTAATTTTTAAATAAATAAAAAAAAACTATTTTGCATAAATTAAAATGAGTAAATTTCCTGTATAGGGTTAAATAAATTTTTTAAGAAAATAATTTTCTAACTTTTTCCGGCATCATTTTCTGCACGTAATGAACATTTATAAACATAGTAGTTGACCGGATTATATAAATTGGAAACGATGGCATTCTAGTGTAAATAATTCGCAGCGAATAAATGAAAAGTATAGCGAGATGTTTACATAATTTACAGAAAATTGATCAAAGTTTAAAAGGTTGTACCGATAAACTTTCATTAGCGAAACTATATTTTTGATTTATTGCAGAAATTTTGGAGGTAATTTTCCGAGTCGAAAGGACGGATTCGACTTAAAATTTATGACTATCATCCGTAGTCGATGAAAAATTTGTATAGAGATACAACGTCGCGTCGAATCGTTAAATATTTTCGTTACAAAGACCGAATTTACCATCTAAACTAATCATCTGGTTTGATAACGAAAGAAAATTTAACAGAGAATCGATTAGTCATTAATCTAGATAGACTCGGCGCAACAAGCGTTTTCTTTAATAAATACTGGATGGAAAACAACATTCATTTACATAATTGTTTAATGCCACGAAATTTTTATAACCATCGAAAAATTATTATTATTTTAACAATAAAAAGTCATCGGAATAAAAAGAAAATAAGTGCAAAAATCGATTGATGATACGATAAAATTTATATGACGACAGCATCGGAAGTCAATATCGAGTGTATGGGAGAGCCGAAGTTCGTTTATATCACTTGGCCGATGATATAAGTCCACTAAATTCTTCGCGACGTTACAGTAAATTACCATAAAATAATGACATTTTTGACTAATAAGTTATAAAATTACGATATTAACACGATTTTAACGTGTAAATTATTTGCGTATGTATAATATATACAATGATCAGATGCGCCACGATGTTTCGCGCATTCTAATCGATTCTAACAGTTATAAAATGGCGGAGAGTTGTACTTATAAGTCGTTCTCGAAAGGCTGCGCTATTAGCCGTCAAACGAAGTAAATTATATTGATTGTTTATTCGAAATTAAAAAATGAAAACCCAGAAGCGCGATGACATAAACACCGTTCTTACTGACACTGTTACCTTTTACATCGAAATCGACTGTCCGGTGCGCATTAATACCGTCACAAAAGTTGGTAATACGCCGCTCCCATACACTCGATACTGACTTCCGATGTTGTCGTCAAGTAATTATATAAATCAATAAATTATTTCGGAATTATGTTTACCATCTAAACTAATCATCTCGTTCGATAACGAAAGAAAATTTTAATCTGTAAATTTTAATTAAAATATAAAATTCTAAGCGATCAATATTTACATCCTACTTTTTATAGTAAAAAGTTTTGTAATGCCTTTTCACATTTATTACCGATTACGTTTTGGAATTTCATCAAAAATCAAAGATTAGTCTTTTCGATGGTAAAATTCTTTTTTTCTCTCTCTCTCTTTCGCTAACATTTCGTCTTTCGGGATGTATATAATAAAAGCCAGAGATTTTTTTTATATAACATCGAATTTAAAAATGGAAAAATGAATAATAGATTTAAATTGTCTCTTTCTTTTATGATAGTATTATTCACATATTTGTTCTGGCTTCTTACTAGATTTAAAAACTTCTTCCACGCTCTCTGTAAATCCAATATATCGGAGGTTTCTTATAGTTAGTGTATATGGCTGTCCGCGAACCAATTTTTCCTAAAAGAAGAGAAAAACGAAAGAGTAGAAGTTAAGTTAGTTACCAGCCATAGAATCGTCTTATCTGCCAAGGAAACTATTCGATGTAGGACCATTCTTTTAAATCAATCCAATTTGTTTCATCCTATCGCTTAGTGGCATTTTATCTAAAAAAAGAAGATATGGATTTCGTTTTGCATCTTCCTTCATTTAAAATTACAACAATTTTCGACATTATAATTTTAAATGAAAGCGTGAATGGAGATAGTATCGATCAAAACCGTTTCTTAAACTAAATCATTTTCATTTATGGGAAAATGACTTTAAAATATTTTTGCTCGAGGCTACAAAAAATTCATGCATTCTTTCGAATGTTGTAGAAAATCTAAAATTTATTTTTTACAAGAAAATAACCATTATAGTCTATAAAAATCCAGAAATCAAAAGCCAAGTTGTTCTTTTAGGAAAGCGTACTTAAATACGGCGAAGCAATGTTTTTTTTTTTTTTCCTGTTTATGTAGTTTCTTTTTTAAACACTAATGGAGAAGGTTATTTTATAACAACATCGACAGATAAAGATAAGGAAAATCTGACCAGAAATGTTAATAAAAATTCTTTACAGCCTGGAAATATTTTAACTGGGAAAGTTCCTTCTCGTGAATTATTAAAACAAAAGTAAATTTGTTCGTCACTTCACATTTTCATTTTTACTTAAATGAGTTTAGGGAGTATACTTACGGCATATTATTTATTTATAATAATAAAATATCTGCTCGAATGTCTGACTTTCGACATCAATTGTTAAATGTAACGATCTGAAACATGGCACCCCGTACTGAAACGTTATCGAGAATCCAGATAAAAGGGAAATTTTAATTAATGATGATTAACAAATTACCATAAAAATGAAAATTTTAAAGCTAAAAATCTTAATTATAATAACATTAAGATTATTAATCGATACATCGATACCTGAACTTACTTTATTAATAATTATTTCCGGCATGGAAACTTCCGAGAAGGTAGATAATTCGTCTCCCTCGAATATAATTAAAATTTATAAAGTGAAAAAATAAAAACTAAAAAAGTAAAGGCTATGTTTTGGATAAAGCGCCTCGGAAAAAATTTATCAAAACACAAGATGACTTATATAAATAAACGAAAGTAAAAATGGCAAAGAAAAAAAACCGTCCAGATAAAATAATAATTACTGTTTTGATGAGCGAAACTTCAATTTATTATTTGTTTATCCGGAAAAAATGAATTTTCGTCCGGATAAACAAACAAGAAATTCAATTAAAAACATCTTAAAATAATTACCAAAATTTTAGTTGGCTTCTTATAATCCCTTAGAATCCGGGTTTCCAGCAGTTTACTCGATCAATTTCCATAATTAATTACAGGCGTAACATCAACTAATTAAGAAATGCTTTGTTTTCCTTTATATTCTTCCGGATAAAGTGCGGATTCGACTATTTTTAATAAACGCATCGATAATTAACAGCGAAATAACATGGCTACAAATAATATATTTTCCATGGTTATTTATTCTAATAATAGAAGCGTTTTTTAAACAAAAAATATGTTTTTAAAAACTGAAATATCGCATACAGATAAGTACAAAATAGCATTTTATGAATTTTGAAAAATCTTATCAAAACCTTTCTTGCTAAATTATTATTATTTGGCTTTTACATTTGTCTACTCTGACGAATGTATTACTGGTATCGGATGGTGATGGAAAATAAAAAATAATATTTTTCCATTTGTTTAGATGTGTTTTGTGTAAATTGCCAACATAATTACGCCCATATAAAGCGATAAATCGTTAATAAGTATCTTTAGAATCGAATGACGTTATATCCGGGAATGATTCGCTAGTTCTACAATTATGAAAGACAATTGTAGGTGGGTAGCAGTCATCAGATTTAAAAAATAAAGACGGGACCTGGAATATTTGGCTACAATAAATTGCAGCGTCAAAGATGCGGGTCTATCACGAAAATCAGTTAAGAGATTACGGGCTTTTGGTGTTTCGACATCGTGCCAAACGTGTAATTAGTAATTTTAAATCGGCATTAATTTCTTAGATTTTTAATCGAATTAACTATGATTGGCTCATTCTCCGAGGAATTTAAAGGTTCAGTTCCGTCTCGATTGGATCAACCAGAAAAAAAATATCGAATCGAATATGATTTTATAATTTTTTTTAATAGAAAGAGAGGATTATCTCAAAATTAATTTGGCGAAAATTCTTAAATTTTTATTTTTCACACGATACAATAACGCTTAAAGATTCCAAAAAGTCTCGGTGTTTAAACTTGGATTACATCACCAGAATTTACCATAAAGGAACTGCTAAATCCGAAAACGGGTTTCTTATTTGTACTGCACCTAAACTAGGAGAAAAGTTTATTCCGGGCAAACACGATAAGCTAGGCAGTTTTGTTAGTTATAGGAATATTTGCGACCATTTTTATTATTTTATATGCCACCAGTGTAAATAAATTTAGTAAAATGTTAGCATTTACTTATTTTATTCTTATATCTAACCTCGATGTTAAAAGAAATTTTTATCTCTAACGAACTGTCATAAAAATAAACTGGTTAATTCGACTGTATACTTAGAAGTAATTCCAGGCAGTTTTTCTTACGAAAACGTTACATTCAGTTCGATAATTTGATTTGGTGCTTTAGCGGGAGGAGTATTAAAGAATAACTCGTACACACGATTCGAGCGTTAAAAAGAGGAAACGAGGATGGGGACGAATTCAATTTCTGTGAAAACACTAAACTCGGGAAAGGTGTAATGCGCCGGTGGAAAGAGAGAAAATGTTGCGTAGGCTATATATAATATTAAAAAAATAGTAATTAAGTGTGTTACTTTTTATTTCTATTTGTTTCCGTGACTATTTTGGCTAAAACTTCGTTAAGAATTAAACAAAATATTACACAATATATACGGTACTGTAGATGAGCCGTGTTCCCAATTAGGAAAACCAGTATGGTTCTGTCGTTATTAATATTCCACCAGCATTTTTACCTCGAATAACCGTAATGTTCCGACTTCCGAAGACTTACAGTAAGTTACTAATGTAATATATCACGATAGCTACGAGTTCTACAATCGGTTCTACTATGGCTACAGTAACCGCACTCCTACTATTAATAATAATAAAAGTGATGATAAGATATTTATATAGCGTCCCATGTAATAGTGAAACTCTGAGAAACATAGGTTACTTATTATTGTTATCACGATTTATTTTGGTACGGATTATATATATCAAAATGGATCACGGCCACAATTTGATATTTGGTTACTTTTAGAAATATCGAAACTGTCGTATCCTGTAGAGCGGCGTTTGGAGAATGAGAAAACTTTTTAGACTGACCTAATCGTAACATGGAGAAGATTTAGCAAAAATTCATTTTGTAAAACAAATTAAAGTCGAAAGTTTTTCGAAGAACCAAAAAAAAAAACGAACAGATAAAAAGATAGGCGTGTCGAATATTTTAGAAACACTAATCTTTCTACGTTTTATAAAAAAATAATGTATTTTGATCACTTTAACGTCATTAAACGCTGGTTTAAGGTCGAATATAGGCGTGTTTCGATTTAAAATTGTTGTTTATTTATTTATTTTTAAATTTTTTGCCATCGATGTCTGTCACAAAAATAGTTTAATTATAGACGCTTATGGCGATTAATACAGAATCGGCACGGGTCGACGAGGTAGAAGGTGGCTACGGAGTCGTTTATTTATGTGGATGGTTAAAACTCGACCTATGACCCGGCCAACTAAGAACGTGGACGCTATTCGCCCGATATTTTTAGTTCCGCGCTTACATTAGGTCTACTAATAAAATAAAAACCAGAATGGCAGTCGCGTGTTAAGTACTCGTTCCTTCTTTTTGTAGTCGAAGCCAGAAATGTCAAATTTGTTACTTTTAAAGCGCCTCGACGCGCTTGACGAAACTATATAACTATAATTGGCCTTCCTTAATTAAAATACAATCTGTTGTATTTTAATTAAGGAAGGCGAGAGACGAAGGAAACAACGTCCGTTGTTAAAATTACTGGAATATAGAATAAGTGTGAGCTTTGTCATCCAGATGGGCGCTTGGTCCTTGGCCGTCCCGCGGTGGGTTCTTAATAGCTAAGCGTTAGAACGAAAACAAACTTTCGCTCCGACATTAAAAAACTGGACACAAATATTCTGAGAGCCGAGTAATTCGATACCATAGAAGATCTCGGACACTGTGAGAAGCAACGGGATACGCGACACTTCTTTTCCATTAAATGATTTTTTATTAAAGACATTTAAGACCCGAAGTGCGTTTATCCCAACATATATATAACCTAATTGTTTAACGCGTACAGAGGCGGAAAGAAAAAAGGCGACCCTTCGACCTCGGAAACTTTTGTATCCACTTCGAGGTCGATGCACGTTGTCGCGCAGTCGAGACAACTAACATTCTCTACCAGCGATCAAAAAATGAATTTTTTCTAACGAATACGAAAGAGGTCCCCGCGCGCTAAAGAAGAGGAAGAAGGGCCACGAAACGAGGCCGAGCTCTCCGATCGATGGGGAGGCGAGAAAGAGAAGGCATCACACCCTAACCTCCGCTGACGTCAGCCGATCTATCGGTCTGTGGTCGAGGTTGCGTTTCGGCGCATGCTCGGTGCGGGGAAGGCCGAATGACGTCTCGGGTAGAAGAGAAGCGAGCGTGGTGGTCGAGCGCGCCATAAATGCTGGTAGTCCGGTCTTCCTGGCCAAAGACTACGTCGAGGCGGTGGACGATCGATGGAGGCTGGATTGATACCCCTTCCTTTTCCCGTCTAGTCGCACGTGGGTGGCGAATGGTGGTGGCCTCGCTCGTCCTTTCGCCCGTTTTATCGCCCGAATCACGAAAATGAGGTAAGTAGGGGTTCCCGGTCGGCGGGACTGTTTAGTGGGCCGGAGATACTAAATGGCGTTTGTGTTGCAGATGCCGCGCGTCGACGGTCTAGAGGTCGGTCGGTAGCTTCGACTCGCCATGTCTACCTTGGTCCACATCTGCATCTGTTTGGTGGCGGTCCGCTGCTCTTCCGGCCTGGAACAGTGCGGCGAGATCCGATTCGGCGTTCGTTCCGGAGTCATCCGACTTCCCGATCTGTCCGGACAACTGGTAGAGGATCTAAATTGTACTTGGACTTACACGGCACCCCCCGGCCACAAACTGCTGGTCAAGGTGGACAGCGTGCAGTTGCCAGCCGTCGACGTCAGGACGTCGTCTCTGCAATTGTACGTGGACGAGCAGCGATACGATATTCCTCGTAACTGCGTCCAGTGTTTGAGAGAGATGGTGGGAGGCGAGGAAGTCAAGGTGACATTCCTGTCTCTGATTCGACCTTTCTCCGTAGAAAAAGTTTCCTTGGAAGGAGACTTCGTCCTTTCTTCGCAGACGGTGGGTTCCTTTCAAGTCAGATTCAAGTCGTTTGATCCGTATCGATGCGATAAACCTCGAGTTCCGGATAACGGTTACGTAATCGATAAAGGATGGAAGCTGCATCAAGAGATTTCTTACCATTGCAATCCTCCTTACGACCTGATAGGAGATTCGAACGCCACTTGCGTTATTTCCGACGAAAATCCGGTACCCGATTGGAACGTTCCGCCTCCCAAGTGCGCGGTTCGCAACTGCAGTCAGGGTACTATCTATCGGGAAGCCGGAGCCGGCGCCATAGCTCATCCCGGTTATCCCATTCGCATTCTGATTCCGCCGGCTCCCTGTCGCTGGGAGATAGAGACCAAGACGGGCCACATCCAAGTGGCACTCACCTACCTCAGAAACCCCGGCGGAAACAAAGCCGAGAGGGTCACTCGGCTGGCGCTGTACGACGGTTCCAGCTCGCGGCCCGTTTTGCCGCCCAGCCACCGGCTGGATCAGACCTTCAACTTCACCACTCGATCCAACAAACTCATCGTCCAGTACTCGAGTGGCCAGGAGAGGAGAGAAGGAGGCAGACTCGGCTTCTACCTGGAGTACTGGGCCGTGGAGAGCTCTTGTTCCGACCCGGGTGCCCCCGTCAACGGCCAAGTGGTGGCTTACGGCTTGACCGTCGGATCGATCATCTCCTTCAGTTGTTACAGCGGATACGTTTTGGTGGGAGAGTCGCACGCCGAGTGTCTTTCCAGTGGACGTTGGAGCGCCGCCAAACCTACTTGCCAAGGCCCCGTTTCGTCCCCTTTCGACACTCTGATGACCGCTTCCAACCGCAGCGACACCGTCACCTCCAATTTCACCGACGTCTCTCTCCCCTCCAGTACCGTTTCCGTAGCCAAAAAGAAGTCGAAATACGCGCCCACCGTCAAGATTCCCACCAAACCTCCGGCCAAGGAATCTTCGACACGCGAAACCAGCCAAATCTCCCAGCAGAAACCTTCCAAAGAAGGAAAGAATGGGGTAAGTGCAGTCTTTATACCATATCTCTGAAAAATGTAAACTACTTTATTCTTCCAAACACTCGGGCCAGGTGCAGTCGGAACTGAATAATAGATGACCCGGCCACACCCCGCTAACAGTCGGCATCTCGACATCACCTATAGCTCCATGGCACGCCATTCATCGGAAGAAGCGTTCACTTATATTTTAGCAGAATCTCCGAGTAAGCGAGATACGCCTATGCGTACGTAAGGTTAAAGCCCTTAATATGGAATATAATCGATCAGCCATTCTTCTTTGTGGTCCGCTTTTCTCTCTTCATTCTATTTTATTCCGGGAAGTGGCGATTGTTCGGAATAAATGACTATCGACTTACGTCGCACCCCCCAGGCGAGACTGGTTATTCGAGGTCCACAACCCCGGGGTCCGTGCCGAATACGGCTTCCTCGGGACACTAACCAATGACGCGCTTACGTGACTCATCGTCCTTCGACAGGTGATTTCGAAACCATCTACCTGGCCGAGGCCAGCTCTCGATTTCCGAAACGCGTAGTCGCGTAAAATTACTCCAACATTTATTTACTCGTGGCATATATTTAAATTTAGGCATCTCGCCACGTGTGGTAATTTAGTCGCGTCGGCTAGCCAGTCATCGTAATCGTAATGTGGCTGTCTATCAGAAAACGTTAACTTTAACTATCGAGTCGGGTGACTGGTTAAATTACCAGTAGGTTATAGATTGGATGGACTGCTGACCCAACTACCATACCGGTCGATAGATGGTGATGGTAAATAGCGTGGCGTTTATTACTGGCTATCCTTCTTTTTTCTTTTTTAGAAAAAATATTACGCGATTGGTTTTAATTTCCTATTTATTAGCGCCAAAGAAAAATCTAAGCTCGGAGAAGCCGGATTATTAAAATATGCGCTTAAGTGGCATTAAAATCGACAATTTTTCTGAACGTAAAATATTTTTGCCATTTATTTTCGCAGATATGTCCTTCCGCTTATAAAAGATTACACGGATTAGTTTATAAAAGCGACTCGCCACGTTTAAAAATGCTTCCGATGGTATCGCATCCAAATTTGGCATTTAGAAAGAAATTATCTGTTTAACGCTATTGGAATGGAACGACTGTTTTTATTCCTCTTCCATATCTATTCTTCATTTTTAAATAATTAATTATACGAATACGATATGTAGAAAATCTTAATATCGACGATTTCTTAGTTTAAATAAATTTTGGATTAATTCCAGAGATTATTATGACAGTCAGCTTCGACTTTAAAAGAAGGTAGAATGCGTCGCTTAAAGCCAACAGTAAACACCACCCGGTGATGGATTATGGTCGGGGCCCCGAATGATGTTTAATTCTTCTTAAGAATAAAGTACATCGAAGAGTCTAAAAATTAGCCTTTTAAGTCTAGCGCACGTTTTTGGCTAGAATAATAAGTGAGCGGCTAAAAGCCAACCCTGATAAAAGTAAGAGAATGTTAGGAAAACACGTGGCCGAAAAAAAGACCAAAGCGCGAAAGCTGTTTACTGCCGGATAAATCGGAAAGAAACTTTACGAATTATAACTTCTTTAGTATACCCAACGAATAAGATGGCCAAGAAGACTCTTCTTCGTTAAACGAGTTGTATAGGTATTCCCAGTATCGGATCCAGTCGATAGTTCTATTATGGCTCAGTGGGATTTAAAGAAAAACTGGGTTATAGACGCGCGCCAAATGTAAGCGGTCAAGTTTAATATAAAAACTATAAATCTTATAAAATATATAAC
Source organism: Olivierus martensii (assembly GCA_000484575.1). Lineage (NCBI taxonomy): Eukaryota > Metazoa > Arthropoda > Arachnida > Scorpiones > Buthidae > Olivierus > Olivierus martensii. The sequence goes on along the minus strand of AYEL01082336.1, from coordinate 48,911 downwards.
ATAAATATAATATGTTCCTCATAAAATACAAAAAAAATAATAATATATTAATAAACACCGATACATCGTACATAAAAATTCCAACGCAATAAAATTATATCGTTATAATAAATGATTGAAAAATAATAATTACACGAAATACGGTATTTCCTTATGTTTTACCGAGAGAGATTATTTAACTAATTTAAAATTTTAAATATATAAAATACTTTTCTATACAAAATTTTACCATCCGTGTTCTTATACAATGCTTAATTAACCAATTAAAGTAGTTGGTGTTAAACGATTTATAAATTCTTATATGGAAATATTCTTCGTTTTATTTAATTAACATTTTTAATTCGTATTAAACATAATTATAGTGGAGGAAGTCATCATACTTTAGCTTTTTGACCTCCATATTAAATTTGAATATTTTCCTTTCATATTTTGTGTACTTAAACTTACAATTGTTACGCATATATGACTCCATAAAATTTTTATGTTTTAAAAATAAATTTATTAAAATTACTTTCTTTTCTTGCTGAATAATTTATAAAACTGAAATTAAACGATTACACACAATTTCCTTGAAAAATAATACATTTTATTCAGATATTAATTAATGCTATATTATTCTACTCGACTCTAGCAATCAGCTATAGCGATTAAACCACGCCCTCTAGTTGCCACGAAGTTTCCATTGTCGACACTGTCTTAATAAAGCCACTGTAGCTCTCAATTTTTTGGTCCAACAAGCCGAAAACAATTACTCTGCTTCCTGGAAAAGAAACAACTCTGATTATTTTTACTTTTCAATCTCTTCTCAAATTATTGTTTCCTATATAACCAATTAACAAAATATTTGAGAAGTTCAAATCGATGCTTATTCTCTAAATGAAAGACATTGAATATGTGATGGAAAACTTATCAAGTGAACTGTATATTGCTATTATTTTCTCATGACTGGCTAACCTCAATCATTTGATTTATTGTAATAAGAGCTTACCTATAAAGGTATTTTTTGAGTGCTTTGTATAAAGAGTTTGACACTTCCTGTTCCAAAATGAAGGAATTCTCATAAATAAATCTGAAATATTTAAACTGTCTTATCCTTTCCTGCTATTTAAACATTTATTATTTTGTTGATTTTATTGAATCTATTTCTAAATGATGTCAATGGTATCATTCTACCAGATGCTAAAATGAGAGATAAATTAAGCTAAAGACCAGATGTTTTATGTTAGAATGTGGGACGTGTCAAAAAAAAAAAGGTTAGCATGTTCGTGAGGATATCATTTTCTTAGTTTATTTAGTTATGCACTTGGTTGTGCATCATTAAAATGTTTTTGGTCTATCTTTTTATGCATTTATTAATATAAAAATTACAAAAAACACATACTTCTGATAAATTAATAAAAAAAAACATTCTTTTCATAACAAATAATTAGACAGAAAATAACAATCTCAATACAAAAAATATCAGAAATGACAATATAGATAAAACTCAATACAACAAGTAGTAATAAATAAATAATTACATTATGATATGTATTTTTTTGCAGAGTGAAATTTTAATAAATCTTCATTACTTGAAATATTCTAATAAAATTCTTCACAAGAATTGGAAAATTGCACTTAACTTGTAATATTTCTTCACTCAGCTATGTTTTTTCTGAAGTCTAAAATTTATTCATCACTGAAAAATCTTTTTCCGTTGCATCATTAGTGCCTGGCAAGTATAATGCAAATCTAATTATTTTCTTAATATTCCTGAATGATATATTGTTGGTATCAAAGTGAATAAATATTTCTATCCACTTTGCATTGGTTGCATTTCTTGTTCAATTAAAGCATTTACTTTTGTATCAACAGCAAATATTTTACATATATTTCCTCAAAATGTTCCTTTTCTTCCTTATCAGCACAAATAGATCCATTTTATCATCAAATTTTAAAATTTTACCAATTAATATCACTTTTAAGATTGGTCCTCTTAAAATAATCAGTGTGTTCAAATTGTGATAAGCAAAGTTCTAAATTTTGGATACATTTTTCATAAATTGTTGTCAATGGATTTGAAGGAATCTGTTTTGGACCAACTATTCTCTTCTAAATTTCTTGACTTATTATGTACAGTGAGTAATAGATACTGCATATCCCTTCTTTCTTTTCATTTGAATCTTGAATTGACTATTTTTGTAACAACCTCCATAATAGTATTTTTTTATCATCTTCAATACTTGTCACATATAAATAAAAACATTTTTGCTTATTAATTACAATAGTGTCATTTAGTATGAATTAGAGGAAATTAGTAGCAACTTTGTTCCATTGAGAAAATGTTAAAAATATTACATGCTCAATCTGGGACAGTTTTCATAGCGGGACAAGCAACTCAAATCCAAGACAATCCTGCATAATCTGGGACGTCTGGTCACTTAAAATTAAGCCTAACCTTGAATTACAAGCATTCAAGATCGTGGTGATACTCTAAATCTTTTTGCTCAAACTAAATGCGAAGATCCAACTTCAGAAAATATCTTTGTATAATCTTACAATATTCAAGTTGCTTCTAGACTTTTGTATTGTCATACATTACAATCAAAACTATAGAAATTATAATTAATTATAATAATATTGTCAACAACTAAAAATGCAATTTATACAATTAAAACAATTATTCATAAAAAATTATACTTATGTACTTAATGAATAAAATTATCTAAGTATTAATATTAAAATAAAATTATATAATCAGTTTTAAAATTTTAATAGTTATTTACAATTTACTAAAGTATTATCAATTCAATAAGAAAACAACTATGTGAGGAGGGGATGTTTCCCAATCTAAGATTAATACAAAACTGATTACAAAATTCATTGAAATTTGTGTTGTTGAATAATTAATATAAAATGCAAGCAATAAAATTTAATCCAAAAATTTTAAATGATTTAACAAATCATCCAGGGGATACATGAGCTCACAGTATATTGGGTCCTCAAATTGTTTCACAAATATTTCCATTATTCAGATTTTTTATTATTAATTTAATGATAAGAGTAATTGTTTTCATGTTTTTTTCTTACTTATTCTCTTAAAATATTTTGTAATGTATAATTGGGGATAAATTTTACTGCTTCATTCATACCAATGATTTATTTAAAGACAAAATTTTATTAACTATCTCCACTGAAGAAAGATCTATCATTTTCAAACTCTTTTCCAACTCTGATAAAGCTATTTACCACTACCAAACAGAGTGCATATTATTCTAAATATTATAATTTCTAACCAATATATTTTTTTCCATACTGAAATTTTCTCTCTGAAGACGTTTACTGCTATCAAAAATATTAAGTATGACTAATATAATTCTTTAAAAAAGTGAATTATTTATTTTTATGAAGTAATTGTCATAATAACTTTTGAAGATGGGATACTTTGAATATTCATTGCAATATTGTCATTTGCATATTTGCTTAAATGTAACTGTATGCTGAGTTTTGTAGAAAACTGACAACTCCTTGCAGCATGATTTTTGCTGACAGTATATTTCATGATTCCACTGTCAGGTTTTATTGTCTTTTTTCATATGTCTCCCCCACTTGTGCACCACCTCCAATTGACCACCCTTTGTAATAAAAGTACCTGGTCTGTTTACAAATAAAACAGGAGGCTTGTTTGTTTTGACTTTGGAAAAAAATTACAACGAATGAAATATGATACTTTGTTTATTTACATAATTTTGATAAGGAGGTATCATATTATTTAAAAATTTGTTAAAAATCAATAAATTATAGCAAAATAATAAAATTTTTTGCATTAGAAAATAGATACTGCCAAAAAATAAAGTTTTACATATTTGGAAGATTCACTTTAACAAAATAGTGAAAATTTTGCATATTTAATATTTAATTAGTCTGCATATTAATTTGCAATTTTTGATTTGTTTTCATTTTATCCTCATTTTTAACAAAGGATTGTTAAAATAATACCTTTTTTTTTTTTGAACTGTGATAATTTGTTTTCTACACTAATATTTAACAATGGTGAGAAAAGTGTTTAACATAAATATTATTCAATCATAATCAGCTACTATTAGGATGAATTAGTGATTTTATTTTCCCGAACTTTTTGATTTCTCGAGATTCGGGAATTCCTGAATTAATAATTTATTTATTTCTTGAGATTTGAGATTCCTGTTTGAAAATTCTCGAGAATCTCGAGATTTTAATTAAAATGTTTAGTTAAAAAAAATACCTGTTTTAGTAAGGATAAAAAGAAAATGAGGCAGAAAAACTTGTGCAAAATGATGACAAATAATATTGGGTTGTTTTATAATTGTTTTTAATTTGCTAATTTAATTATATTGAAAAAATAGATCACATTTCAATAATAATGAAAAAATAATTGTATTTGTTTTACAATTACTAAGTTTTTATTAAAATAGCTTTTAAATGCACACAGTCCATTCGTTTATCTGCCAAACAATGGATTCAAAAATTTCAGAAATGGAATTTTTGTGCCCAAACTTATGTAGACCTATATGAACTTTTTAGCCTAAACCACTTTTTATATTTTATACGTCACTATATTTGACTATCTAGCAATTTTAGACCAACAGATACATCTCTTAAGAAAGGTTTAAGACCCTTCTATTTTGGCTATGTAATTTTCTAAGAGAGCTGTATAGTCATGACCATTGAGTGAAGATGGGAGTTTTGGGGGAATGATTGAGGGCTAGCTATTCACTCATATCCTCTGATATACTACATGAGATTGCACTATACTATATCCTCTGTTTATCATAGGCATCATTAGATATAATTGTTACTGTGATGACCTGCTGAACGAGTGAAAACCAGATATTTGTTTTGGCTTTGTTATGTAAACGTCATCATAAATCTGCCTAAAGCATAACATGACAGGTCTATAATAATAGAAATCTTTAAAATTACAATAAAATGAATGATTTTTGTACAATTTATTGATCTCTGTATTATTTTAGGTTTACATGCCTATTTTAAATATTATTTTGTATTTAAATTCAGATAATTTTCTTTTTGAAATATAAAGTTAGTGTGACGCAGATAAATCGTATAACTTATTCGCTTAGTTTATTGACTCGAAGATATTGCAGGGCCAAAATAATTAATGTATCGCTACGAAATTTTTAGGATACGAATTTGCAGAATTTTTTAATTCTTGAGATTTATAAGAATTTTTCTCGAAGTGGGAATCCCAAAATAATAATAATAAAACATTCTTGAGAATCGGAAATGAAATTTTCTTATAAATCTTGAGTACAATCACTAGGATGAATACTGTGCCCATCTCTATTTGTTTTGTAAACTTTTGATGTATTTTTATATGAAATATTTACTTATAATACATTTTTATTGTGCAAATTAATTATGTAATAATTATGCATGTATATATTATGAATAATAATTGATATTTGTTTTTGAATGAATTTTAATTTATAAACCATTTATAATCCACTTTTGTCTCTCATAATCTACATGTTAAACATTTGAGTTTGAAGTAACAGAATTTGAAGAACAAGCAAAGAATGGCTATAATGTTAATATATAATGTTGTTAACAGTAATATAATGTTGTTAACAGTAGTAAAAGTTCAAATATTTTACAAAATCTTATTTATTTTTTTTTAAATATATTTATTTTGATTGTAACACACATTTGGTTTCACCTATAATTATTAACAGTCAAAACTAATTTTATTGAATTCCTTTAATTTTTAAATTAGCTTTTTCTATAATTTTTAATTTGAATTAGTATTATCTAAATGGCATAATTTTTCACAAGCAAAACTAATTTGACTTAAAATAGCATTCTTCCATAAAAAAATATATAGTTGTTGAGAAACAGAGAATGGCTACATGAAAAGTAATGAGCATTGATATGACATCTTAGAAGAAATTAGGAATGCCATTGATATTTTTTCAAAAAAATAAATAAATTTATTTAAAAAAGTAAAAAGTTATACACATTCACATTGTTCATATAAATCAGGAACGTGTTATAGAAGCATTCATATAATATGGGTAAATGTGGCATTTTTGATTTCAGTTATCTATAAATCAGACAATTTTCTGTTGTTACCATTTATACAAGTTAATATCCAAATCTTCCATAATAAAATTAGTTTATATTTTGATTTTGAACTATATTATGCTTTTGTATTTTGACTATTAGTTTTAAATTATTTATTACTTTATGAGTATGCAGTTTTATGAGATATTATATCATGTTTTCAATATCTTAGTTCTGTTCATGTTATGTTCCTGAATTCAAAATGTAAATTGAAAGTATTTAAATTATTTTTCCTATTATTGAATGTAATTGGGAAAATTGGATATTCCTTAATTGCAATAATCTTACTATGATAAATGTTTTTTTATAATTGGTTAACTAAGGGTGTTTTTTATAAATTATGAATTTATGTAATTTAAACAAGAAATGAGCAAAATGTACTGATGTGAAATTCTTTTTCTAGCAAAATGTGGAGATGGCCCAGATTTAAAACCATGTGGATTAGCAACTTGGATCAATCCACTTATCATGTCTGTATATCTACTTATTTCAAATATTCTTCTAGTTAATCTTTTGATTGCAGTTTTTAAGTAAGTTAAAAATTAAAAATTAATATGATCTTTAAGTTATTTATTTTATATTAAGAATGTTGATAAAATTTAAATTTTCAGCAATATTTTTGTTGAAGTAAATGCCATATCTCAACAAGTTTGGAAATCTAACAGATTTCAAGTAGTTATGGAATATGAGCAAAAACCAATTTTACCACCACCACTCATAATTTTTTCTCATATATATCTTCTGTTTAAATATTATATTCACCGTTGGAAAGGAAAACCAAAAGGATTAGATTATGGTCTCAGTATGTATGTTTAAATATTGAAAAATTATTAATAAAAAAATAATAATAGTAAATCTCAGATAATTTCTAAATTATCTGACTAGACAGTTATCTGAATTTCATTAAAGAATCCAGAAATATGTGCAAAATGTAAATTGAAAGTATTTAAATTATTTTTCCTATTATTGAATGTAATTGGGAAAATTGTGTGTGTGTGTATATATTAATAGTTAATTTAAAATCGTTTTTTGTTGATAATGAAATAAGAATGCTAAAAATATAATAATTTTTTTTTTTTTTGTTTTTTCTATACATATCTTATAGCTAAATCATTTTTCTAGATCCTTGTTCAAGCAAATGTTCTATAAATCTTTATTTATATTTTTATTATGAATTGCTTAAATATGATAAGATTTAATCAGATAGAAATGTCTTAAGAGTTTTGATCAGAATTTGAATTTCATCTCATATTAGTAAATTTGCGTGTCAAAAATAATATTTTAAATAAAAATATTGTTTTTTTTTATTTATTTAAAATTAGTACAGTTGATATATCAATTATTGCCTACTGAAAAATGTAAACTACAGGAATATATAAAATTTTTAACTTTAATTCATATATTCTACCATATCAACCTTTTTAGTAATTAATTATCATCACTAAAAGATTATATACAATTTTTTTTTTTTTATAATTATCATCAGTTTAGTAGTAAAATAATATCAGATAATAATTTATATTACAAAAGAATTGATCTGCAGTCTTATATTTATAAAATCAATCATTATTATTTTTGATATATATTTCATTACAATAGATTCTCTTCAAACACAGTTTCGAGTTACATGGTTTCATAGGTATGCAGATTGCTTATAAATCTTTGTGTTGAAATTCCATAAAACATGAATAAAAAGTTTATTAAACAATTTACCTTTTTGCAGAAATATTTATAATCTTAAAATTTCTTATCTATGCTTAATTTATGCTTATAAATTTTGTTTAGCCATTCTATTTATCCATGTGCACATTAATATATATTGAATTCAAGCATTGTTAGACTTGCACACCAATTTTTGGATAAATTAACTGTGTAAGTTAGGGATCTACTGTATTGTAATTTTATACTGTAGTTTTGCAACAATAGTTATTATTATTATTAATTAATCCTATGATCATTAATGTTTTTTCCTTAAATATCTTAAAATTTATGGTCAAAACTAAAAATTAATAGTTAATGGATGACAAATGCATTCACTTCATTGATAATGATCGAAGGGCTAATTATCGATGATAAAATATCATATTTTATAATAATCATTGGTAGCATTTAAATTAGTTTTGTCACTTACTAATTTATTCCAGTTAATTTTTTAAGTGGTTTATATTAATACTGTAGATTTCTCTTATGAATGAGTAGGGATTAATAGGGAGAATAGGAGTCTATTAATTTGATCGGCCTGTATTTTCAATTTATGTATAAAAATAGCCTAAAACAGCTATAAAACAGTAATATAGTATTGTATAAATTACACTCGTGCAAATACATGATACACAGATAAAATTACCATTATTAGTGAATATAAATGTATCCTTGATCAACTAGTTGCTGCTCTTTTAAGACCATTAATTTCAAATATTTTCATTACAGATGAAATATTTTGAACCAATACTGTCCATTATTTCAGAGATCTATATACAAAAAGTCTATTAATAAGAGAGTTTTACAGTATTATAACTTTTAGGTAATTTATTTATAATAAAGATTTTAAATTAAACTCAAAACATTACTTAGGCAGGAAAAAATTCTTTATTTTCAATAACATTTTTGGTGAGAGACTTTTCCTCTAACTAGTGGTGAAGAGGATGAATGTCTCACCAAAAAATGTTATTGAAAATGAAGAATTTTTTCTGTCTAAGTAATGTTTTAGTTCCAGTTGTTCTTTTCAAAAGAAAAGGCATAGATATGGTTACAGTTAATTTTAAATTATTTTTATATTATTTTATTTTGTTTAGTTTTTCAAACATAAAATGGTTTATTTTCTGTTTGAACATAAACCATTTTATGTTTGAAATAGTTTTATTTTATGCTAGAGAGATGTAATAGAGGAATCTAGCCTGAAAGTATTTTTTCATTAATAATATGTGCTTTAGTTTCTAAAAATTAAAAATTATAATTTTTATTTCCAATGATGAAATTGAAGAAAACTTAAAAAATTAATAAAAATGAATGTAATCAAAAGCCAAAATTTTATAAGAAATGTAGCCATCTAGTGATTTTTTTATATAAATAATCTTTGCTGTAAACTAAGATTTTAACTCCTAATCTTAGAGATAATCTATTTCGTAAATAAGATGATGATAAAAATACATTAGATGAATCAGTCACATCAAATAAAGTTATCTCTTAAAAGCATAAAATATAATTTTATATATAAACAAATATTTTCAACCATATAAGCAGCCAGTTTCAGCTAACACAATTTTGGAATACAGTATTTTATAAATTGTATAATAGTATAATCTAAAATTTTGTAAGCTGTAGTTGGCATATAGATGATCAGAAATATTTAAATATTTTATCTTTGAGAACTGACTATTTGTGATTAATATATTTAAGCCATTCTAAGAGATTCAATTACAATAAAATTGTTAATGATTAGAGTTTTTTAATAGCATAACATAATTTTGTTTTGATCATCTGATCAATTTATATTTATATAAAATTCATATTAAATAAGATAACATGAAAAAGCTATATTAGAAAATCATATTTGCAGCTTATAATGTAAAAATTTTTATATACAGGAAGTTCCCTGACTTGTGATAATTATTGATGATGAAAATCTGTATTTATAATGGGCACCATCAATGATTTTGTAATAATGGTGCCAATCGAATGGATGGCTGAGTTGTCACCAGGATGGAAGCTGTTTTATTTCCACTATGCAGTATTCTTATTTAATTTTGAGTTTCATATCGCTAGATTTTTTAGATGTCCAAGCTTGATCCATTTCAACCATATTCTAAATCGTGGAATTTGGATTCCATGCATTTAAAATAGAAGAATGGAATTTGGATTCCATGTTTCTAGAAAATTTTAAATGGATTTGCCCTTGCATCAATTCACTTACTATAAATTCCTACTGGTTCTACCATAGATATGGGCAGTTAGTTGGGTCTGGAATGGATTCCATTATGTAATAGTCAGCCAAATGGGAAATGGCATTAAAAATAATTGCTTATATTTGCTAGAAACTTGGTTAAATTGTTTGAATTAAGCTGCTAAAGGAAGCTTTTTGCAGCAGCCACTTTTAGAACACCACAGTGATCCATAAGAACAGTGTACATTGTCGAACTGATTAAGCTAAATTAATCAACAGTCAACAGCGCAGTTTTTCTGCAATGACATTGCAGCTCTTCTCCTTCGCCCCACCCGGACTTGCGATTTGCGACCCCAAGTGTCTTATATCACTTTAATTGCCTGAATTTTGTCTATGTTATAGTGTAGTTTTTTTGAAGGAGATAATTTACACCCTGTATAAACATCCTCAGGAAGGTATTAAATTAACGGTAAACAATCGATTAATGTGTCTCGATTATCAGCAGAATTTATATACAAAAACACAAGTCTCGACGAAACACGAGATATTATGGCGATGACGCGAGATCAAATTGCGTGCACGTATCGCCAGGAACGTGATAATGTAAACGAAAGGTTAAACTTTGTAATAGCAAAATACGTGGGAAGGAAAGAAGAAAATATGTAAGAAGAGAAAAGTCCAGGTCAGTGTGTGAGTCAGGGAGTCCGAGAGAAGGTGCCGTTAAAGAAAGGTGTGTGCCAAAAGCAGTCCAAGGATCCATCAAAAATCATAAGTTGTGTTTGTGTGTGTGCACCGAAGGAAGTTGGAAGTAAAGAAGGAACTGTAATAAAGAAGAAATACAAAATAACTGTTCCAAGGAAGAAGAAGTTTTATTCAAAGAACATTTCGACAACCAGAACTCAAGACTTTATAACTAATTAATAAAGGTATTTATCCTCCATCTTATTACGAAGTGCTGCTCCCTGTGTTCGGGTCAGCAGCATCTGTAATAGGGATCTCTTTCTCAATAAAGATCCAGGTTTGTTTTTCAACCATATCATCTGTCATTGCATCACTGGAGATTTTCTCCTTTCCGTCCTTACTCACAAAAGCGCCACATATCCACGTTTTTGGCTATTAAAAATATCCTGATGTCACAGTCGCTCTGTGGACCCCATAGATCTAATTTCTTAAAAACTGGAGATATGAGATCAGAATTGAATCCAGATTCTTCATAGTAGTAAGCAACTGCTTTACCCGACAGTCATCTGGCTAATCACAGCATCTAGTAATTGCTACTTAATGTGTGAGTATTAACTTTTAACAAATCATAAAATTCAAAAAACATGAAATTGTATAATTGATATATTGACTGCATTTGTTCTATTTAAAATCCTTTAATTTTGTTAAGAAAACCAGGATATAGACATTATCCTCTTTTTTTATGAGCAATATGAAATTTGTTATTACATTATTGAAAATTTGATGAATTTGTAACTGCTTTAAAACATACAAGTTTTCACTATTCGTACGAATAACCATGAGAGTCACTGTATATATATACATATAGAACACTGGACAATATGTGTGTAAGATGTTTCTGCAGTGTATTCTGTTTCATCCAGGAATTGTCTACAGATGAATGTAATGTGCACTCCCGATTATCCGGGATGTGAATAAACCCTGGTTAATCCGCATCACAGGATGATGTTTGTTTACCAATGTTTTTTCTTAGATGGGATATCTGAAAGATTTCTAAACGCCTTAGACTCGTTTTTGTATTATATTTTGGATAATTGTAGAAAAACATTAAATTATAAATATTATAATAATTTCTTGCACATAAACGAATTTCTTGTTTCCTATGTCAATAACTAATGGAACAATGAATATAAAAGTATGCATGCAATTTATTATTTATTTATTTAATAATTATTTTTAATTACTAATTAAATACTAATTTATGCATTCAATATTAAATTCATATTGTCCTATAATTACGATATTCGAGTATTTTGCAGGTTATCCGGGGAAATTAATTTTCCGACTATATTCGTTAATGTACTTTACTGTAATTGTGTAAAATCGTATTCGAAACTTAACTATATTCTTTATCTAACTTAAACCAAAATTTAGTTATGCCAATATATTTATGATTTGTATATAATAAATTTTTATTTTTTCGTTTATCTAGAAAATGCAATTAGTTCCAGAAATATCAAAGAATTTTGAATTAAGGATAGCTGGGAATTCAATATAGAACAATTTAGAAGAGATACAACTTGGAAAAGAGAGATATGTCTTAAAGAAGCCTATTTATTAAAAATTATGATTATAAGAAGAATTATATAGAAAGGGTGGAAGATGCTGAAACGATGTTATCGAAACTTCAGTGATAAATAACAGAGAAAAAACAGAAATTAAAAATTAAAATAAAGTCATTTCTATCCTCTTCAAATAATATAAAATATAAGATGTGATCTGAAAAGACTGATTGATAAAATGCAATTTAAATATTTCTTATATATATTCTCCTTTATTAATGTCTGCATTTTATTTGTAAAATGTTGTTTTTGAGGGCTGAATATTTGCAATAATCTTAATCATTTTCTTGCTTGTATTGTTTAAAAATATTTTCATGTTTATGTAATTTGAATATCAATAGCTGTTATCAGAATAGTATTTTTATATTTTATATAACTAAAGGTTAACGGATTATTAACTTATAACTGATTTGTTTCATAACATTAAAGTATTAATGTTGATTTATTTTCAGCTGATGTCGGTCAAAGTAAGAAGTTTCAATGTGATACACGCCAGAAGAAATTCCATGATAAAAGCCACTTTAACGTGCACTTGAGGATTCACAGTGATTAATGTTGATTTATTTTCAGCTGATGTCGGTCAAAGTAAGAAGTTTCAATGTGATACATGCCAGAAGAAATTCCATGATAAAAGCCACTTTAACGTGCATTTGAGGATTCACAGTAGAGAGAAGCCTTTTAAATGTAACATCTGTGATAGAAGATTCAATAGAAGTAGCCATTTGCGAGATCATGTGAAAACACATTCTGGTGAGAAACCGTATCAGTGTGACATCTGCAAGTACAGATGCATTATCAGGGAGAACTTGATAAGACATCTTCGAATACATACAGGTGAAAAGCCATTTTGCTGCCAGGTATGCGGTAAAACATTCTCCTTTAAGGGTAATTTAACTACACATTTGAGAATACATACAGGTGAAAAGCCTTACAAATGTGAAAATTGTAATAAAAGTTTTACCCAGCAGCATTCCTTGAGACGTCACATATTAAGTTTTCACTTAGAACAAAGTGTTTTCAAATAATATTTATCACTGATATTCTGTTCCATTTAAACATTTTGATTGAGAGGTAGTTGAAATATTTAATTTCAAAGTTAAATTGTATAATTTATAAATTTCAAGAAATGAAAACAGAATGATGATAAACAGCCTTTTTTGTAACAGTATGTTTTTGATCCTGCATGGAATTTTTATTCTTAAATATAATCTTTAAGCAAAATGCTGAAACACTCATCCCGTCTGTAACTGTTCTAATAAAATGTTTCTGGTATTTAATTTGCATTGTTTTTTCACAATGTATAGAGATCATTATTACGCAGAAACGTCTTAAAATCTGACAAATTATGATTATTAAGGCTAAGAGTAATCGTCGAATAATTTTATTTTTAATATTTTTTTTCAAATTAAATTATTATACAGTTTAATCTTTAAAGTTATGAATAATGTAATACAGTTTAACCTCCAAATGTTGATCACCCAAGGGGCAAGGAAATTACTCAACATACGGATGTAGTCTACATATGGAACAATCATTAGATGTTACGTAACTCAATTATTCATCAATTATTAAACTACACTGACAGAACATATGGAACAATCATTAGATGTTATGTAACTCATAATATTTCATCAATTAATAAACTACACTGACACATACACGTGTTCATTTTATTGTACAGCTTTTATTAGAGAATTTCAAACAGAAACAAGAAAATTATTCATACAATACTGTATCATATAACATAAACATATTTATTCATGTATTGTTTTCTCATGGTTTCATCATTCTGGGAAAAAAAAAGTAATTTTAGACTGTTTCTTTTTCTTATTCTTGTGTACTTATATTACTTTATATTTTTGTTTTATTTCACTATACCTCATCTCACATTATTTCCTCTATATCACTTTGTAATTTTTTTCAAAGTAAAAAAGCATACATTTTGTTATTTAATATGACAAAATGTTTTTTATCAAATGAAAAAACGGTCTATACAAATATTTTAATTGATATCTTTGGATTTATCAATCACTATCTCGACAACGTTCACATTTCGTTCATTTCTTTTGAATAATTGCCCCTGTTGGTTTTTCTGACGTATCTGCCAATCATGTTATATGCTAGAAAAAGAAGTTAATAAACAAATTAAATTATAGAACACGAAACAATAAAATTGTATGTGTTATGAGGCCAGAGCAGCCTAATACGCGATTACCAAAAGCTGCTGGTCTATACTTGACCTAAGTAACAATATTTACGGGAGAAAAGCTTAACAAATTTTTTCTCGATAAATTTTGAAATGTCAAAAATATTGTTTATTTAATATGAACTTTAATCAATATTCTTAATACTTACCAAATAACAGTCCCTAATATAAAGTTATCTTAAGAAATTTTTCACTTTTAAGATACTGTCAAAGTTGTGCGCGCCGTTCGGACGCGACGCGTTTGTAAAGGTCGATGTAAATACTGGATTCGGATCATTCATCGTGCGTTATCTATGTCAATAGATCGATATTAACTTGTAGTAGAATACTACAATATCAAATAGCATATAGATTGATATTAACTTGTAGTAGAATACTACAATATCAAATAGCAAAATGTTGCTTATCTTATAATGATAAACGCCCGTTAATGCCCTTACCCCATTCTGCCTTAATCAAAAATAAAAAAGTGATTGTACATAATTGTTAAGTTTATCTATGAAACATTGAAGATTCTTCCATATCACGTGACTATAACACACGGTGTGAAACCAGAAGGAAATATCACGTGATGACTTAATAACTTGCTACAGTCAAAACATGGTTCGTGTTGGAAAAAAAAACAACTCGATACTGTGAAAATATGAAAAGTAATCGAATAAAACAGAAAATCGCGATTCCTGAATGGATGCAGAAAGCGTTCGTCGATGTATGGATATCAATAATTTTTCAAATTATTTATTTTCTGTAGAGTAAGTCCGAATAATTTGCGAAATAATACAAAAGAATTTAATACTTCGTCCATAGTTTAATCATCGCCAAGTATCTATTTGTATTCTGTTACTGTTTTAGTGTTGAATCCTAACATTTAAATTTTTGAAATAATTTAAAGGATTTAGGATTCTCATATTAAAAATAAGGTCCCCCCTGTTAGATTAACAGTGGGTGATCGGTTAACGAACATAATCCGTTCCAAGACAATGTTCGTTGTCCGAAGTGTTTGTTAACCGATCATCGATTTACCTTAGGTTTTAATGGGAATTTAATTAATTCGTTCTAGAGTCCCCAAAAAATAAATAAAAAAATTATATAATTTTTACTATATTTATTTATATGTAGTAACACTAATATATACATATACAGTCTTGCATTTTAATCTATTATTTATATTTTCCGTTAAAGAATCTGTCCAATGTCGATTGCCTCTTTCTTTTTCGGGATGCATTTTAATCTATTATTTATATTTTCCGTTAAAGAATCTGTCCAATGTCGATTGCCTCTTTCTTTTTCGGGATTTTTCGGAAGTGATTAATAGCATTGTCGTTGTAGAGATCTCTAAGCATATTGATCTCAACCTGGTATGGGTGCCATTCTAATACCAAAATATTGTAAAATCTCTCGTTTATCTTCTTTGATAAATCTTTGATTTGTTTTGTCTCGGAGTTCATTTTAATCAGGAAAAACTACTGTCCTCCCATTCTTACCCAAAAGTCCACGAACGCGCAAGGCTTATGCCTGTCATTCAGTTAGGTTAGTTAAACCATAACCTCATGAAATATTTTTATCTGGCGGCTGCCACTTATAGTTCATCACAGTCTGGTCAACACCCATGATGGAATCAATCGGATGGTTGAAGGATGAGATTCAACAGGCCGTGCCCGGATTCTCCCCTCTTGAAAAATTGGAGGACTGGGACCCGGAGCTTCCAAGATGATAAGCCACAGCTTTACTAGGCGGGTCCCACAGTTTATTCCGTGACGTGTTCGTTATCCAAACATAAAAAGCTTTCGCGAGTGTTCCGAACTGTTCATTAACCGTGGTATGGGTGCCATTCTAATACCAAAATATTGTAAAATCTCTCGTTTATCTTCTTTGATAAATCTTTGATTTGTTTTGTCTCGGAGTTCATTTTAATCAGGAAAAACTACTGTCCTCCCATTCTTACCCAAAAGTCCACGAACGCGCAAGGCTTATGCCTGTCATTCAGTTAGGTTAGTTAAACGTTCATTTTAATCAGGAAAAACTACTGTCCTCCCATTCTTACCCAAAAGTCCACGAACGCACAAGGCTTATGCCTGTCATTCAGTTAGGTTAGTTAAGCCTCCATAACCTCATGAAATATTTTTATCTGGCGGCTGCCACTTATAGTTCATCACAGTCTGGTCAACACCCATGATGGAATCAATCGGATGGTTGAAGGATGAGATTCAACAGGCCGTGCCCGGATTTTCCCCTCTTGAAAAATTGGAGGACTGGGACCCGGAGCCTCCAAGATGATAAGCCACAGCTTTACTAGGCGGGTTCCACAGTTTATTCTGTGACGTGTTCGTTATCCAAACATAAAAAGCTTTCGCGAAAGTGTTCCGAAAGATATCCGAACTGTTCATTAACCAATCACTTACTGTATATAGACGTCGTAAATGAAATATATTCTACCAATATACACACAAAAAAACAGTATGTTGAGTATCGATTTAAGGTGTATTGATAACTGAATATATACAAAATTCAGAATATATTAATAATTTTTAATTATATTGAATAATATGAAAAAAACATTTTAAATAAAATTATTTGATAATGCTCTCAAACTTTTATAACTAAATCTGACAGATTTTAATACATTTCTGCTCAATAATGATCTCTATTTCATACATTCTGTGTAAAAACAATGCAAAATAATTATAGGAATTTATAGTAACAGAAACGGTGAAAATATCATCATTTTGTATTGTAATTTTTTGAAAGTTATAAGTTGTACAATTTTTGTAGTAATTAAACATTTCAGCTCTTAATGAAAGCGCAGAAATGGAAAGAATACCTAACAATATGGTATGAAATTGCTTTATTTCTTAGTGTAACTTTAATGTGTGACATTTCAAGAAATTTTGCTGGGTAAAAGTTTTATTTCAAGTTTCACATTTATAAAGCTTTTCACCTTATGCATTCTGAAATGTGTGGTTAAACTATACTTAGAGGGAAACTTTTTTACCACACAGTTAGCAGCAGAATGGTCTTTCAGCTATATGAATTCATATATTCCAAAAGAGAATATCAGTAATTTGAAGTACATTTAGTCGTGGAAAAATGCCCATATATACTGAACAGTGTAGCCACCATTACAATTTTTGGCATGTTTTGCTTTTTTATTACTGAAAAAGTAAGAATGCTGTTCAAGCAAGAAAACAGTTATGTGAAATGTAGGGAAAAGATTAGTTCAGTTAACAGAATGCTAGTGCCAAAATTTGTTTGCAAAATTCATTCTGACAATTTTGATGTTAAAGATGCACCATGTGCTGGAAAGTTAGTTGAAGTTGATGATGATAAAATAAAAGTATTGATTGAAGCAACCGCTGAATAACAACATGAAAAATTACTACAAGATTGAATTTTTTTAATTCAACTGTTCATGACCAGTTGAAATGTTGATATTTGGGTTCCACATGTTCTTAAAGAAAGCTTTGCTCTATTGCATTGACATCTGTGATTTGCTGCTCAAACATGAAGAAAATGATTTCTGAAGTGGATCATAACTGTTGATGAAAAATGGATTGTTTGCAACAAAGTTGAATCCAAGTGATCATGGAGCAAAAGAAATGAACTGACTCAAAGCACTCCAAGACCCCATATTCATCAAAAAAATGATGCTCTTTTTTTGGTGGAATTTCAAGGGATTTTTTTTTAGCTTCTTCCATACAATTCCACAATTAATTCGGAAGGGTACTGCCACCAATTGGACATATTGAGTGATTCCATCAAACAGAAGAGGCCAGAATTGATTATTAGAAAAGGTGTAGTGTTTCACCATACAGTTTCATGACATACAGAAATGAATGTTGAAATTTCATACAGTTTGATGACTTGTAGAAGCTGTTATAGCTTGGATGGGATGTGGTACCATACCCACAGTGCCGGATTTACCTATAGGCTGACAACTCTGTGTCCTAGGGCCCTGCAATTCTAGGGGCCCCAAAACTATCAATCTGTCTTCAACTTAAATTTTCAAGTAATTTTGTTTTTTTCCCACCAGTGGTGTTAGTTGTAGTTTTACCCATCAATTTTATTCTAAGCCATATTGTCATTATAAATTTCAACTGCTGACATTTCAAGGTATATTTATAAAAAAATTTTTTGAATCTACTTAAACTTTTAATAAGAAAAAATGGGTTTTTATTAGAGTGCTAAATAGAAAGTAAAATTTTAAAGGTTTTTTTTATAAGGAACCTTTAAAATTAGACATAGCTGATTTGAATATTTGTAAAACCCTTTAAAGCTAGCCAATTACCATCGAGTACAAAAAGTGTCATGATGCATAGCGTTGCCAAGACGTATATTTATAAAAAAATTTTTTGATTCTCTGCAGTTTTTTTTGGCATTAAACATTTGAGTTTGAAGTAACAGAATTTGAAGAACAAGCAAAGAATGGCTATAATGTTGTTAACAGTAGTAAAAGTTCAAATAATTTACAAAAAGTCATTCATATATTTTTAAAATTCTATATTTTTTTGATATATGAGTTGAAAATCATAATTATAAAATATAAATTTTGAAATAAAAAGAAATATTTTACCTAATATCAATCTGTAAATGATTATATTGAGTTGTTTGGAAAGTAATTTTGTTTTTTTTCCCACCAGTGGTGTTAGTTGTAGTTTTACCCATCAATTTTATTCTAAGCCATATTGTCATTATAAATTTCAACTGCTGACATTTCAAGGTATATTTATAAAAAAATTTTTTGAATCTACTTAAACTTTTAATAAGAAAAAATGGGTTTTTATTAGAGTGCTAAATAGAAAGTAAAATTTTAAAGGAACCTTTAAAATTAAACATAGCTGATTTGAATATTTGTTAACCCTTTAAAGCTAGCCAATTACCATTGAGTACAAAAAGCGTCATGATGCATAGCATTGCTAAGACGTGTCTCATTGCATCGCTCGTCGCCTTACCACCCAGTAGTCAGTAGAAGAGCAATGCAATGCGATGCATCTTGGCAACATGATTCGTTGTGATGCTTTGTGTATTTGACAGTAATTGGCTAGCTTTAAAGGGTTAAAATTTAAATCAACTATGTCTTGAGTGTAGAAAACTTATTGCAGAAAACAAGGGTAAGCCATATGAATAGAGCAAGACAAAGACAAGCATGGCTGTCCAAAATGAGAACCATTAATTTGGTAAAAATGTTATTTTCTAATGTTACTTCACTTTAAAAAATAGTCTCTCAATTTGATAATCTAGGATTAATTTTTAAATCAGATCAGGTATTTTAAGATGAAATTTATAAAAGTCCATATGTGAATAAATGAAATAAAATTAATTTCAGAGATGATTATTATTTTTAGGGCCCCCAAAAATGTAAATCCGGTTCTGCATACCCACTATATTTGCTATATCTGGCACTCTCCGGTTATTACTTATTCTGGTCTTTTAAAGAATTCTTTAGACAGCAAAACACTTAGTTTAAGTGAGGATGTCAAAAATTCTCCTTCGCCCCACCCGGGCTTGCAATTTGCGACCCCAAGTGTCTTATATCACTTTAATTTCCTAAATTCGTCTCCTACGTCGTGTAGTGTAGTTTTTTGAAGGAGATAATTTACACCCTGTATATATATATATCTTGGAATCAACTGTAAGGTTGAAGGATGGAGTTCAACAAACCTGGTCAAGCCTGGATTCTTCTTGAAAAGAAATTTCTGACGGGATCTTCATAATTTTGTGAATTCGATATCTGAAAATGCTTAGCACCAATTGCTAGAGTACCTTAAGAAACTCCTAAATAAAATACATTTATTGGCAGACTGCTGATAAGACAAAAGCTACAGGTATTCAAAGTTCACAGAATAACTGGTATTATATAATTTTCAATGGACATAGTACATGTTTAATTGCAACTATTATGTAGGCCTACCTTAAGGATGATTGTGTGATTCAGACAAAAACAGAAAGAACATATTTTTGTCACATTTGAAGAGTTGAGTACATTTGAAGAAAGGTAAAGATGAATTATCAGGTTCATGACATGTTTCATAAGTATTGAAATTCAAGCAGTAATCAACAGGTGTAATGAATGGTTCAGGTTGATGTCAGGCTATCCAGTTTTGTAGAAAGAGTATTGGATCATATTTTGGAAAATTGGAGCTGTAAATTGGAAGTGAGTGAATTTCTTCAGTTTCAATATTTGTGAAACATGTCTTGAACTTGATAATCCATCTTTACCTCTTCAAATATTCTCATTGTTCCTCCCATTTTTGTCGGAATCACACAATCGTCCTTAAGGTACACAATAAGTAAACATGTACTATGCCCATTAAAAATTATATAATATCAATTATTCTGTGAAATTTGAATGTCTGTAACTTTTGTCTCATCAGCAGACTGCTGATAAATGTTGCCTGTTTAGAGGTTTCTTAAGGTGCTCCATCAATTAGTTCTAAGCATTTTCAGCAGTCGAATTCACAAAATCATGAAAGTCCCTTGTGAGATCTGGAATTGAATCAGGATTCTTTAAGGTGATAAACAACTGCTTTAGCATGCAGCCAAAGCTAGAAACTTGGACACAGGAAAATAACTTAAGCATTTCATCTTTCTTTAATTAATTTATGCTTTAATTAGTAAAAAATTTTTTCCTGTTATGAATATTAAAGAATATTGATAAAAATAGGAAATGTTAAAAAGCATTTCATCTTTCTTTTTACATTGTGTTTTCTTTAGTTTTAGTGATATAAAATTCTGGTAGCAACAGAATGCACAATTTCCTCATTTTAAAGACTAAACAGTAGTTATTCAACATTACTGTATACTACTGCTTTTTAAAAGAATATTGTATATTCTTAGCTTTGGTGGTTGGGGAACATAACATCCATTTATAACATTATGCCTATGGAAAATCATGTTCTAAGTTATTATAGATTTGAATTACAACAGAAATTTTTGAATACAATTACATCATAAATCAAGGATTCCCCAGTACAGGAATTCTTGACTTTCATAAGACTTATATTCTTGACAGTGTTATATAGGTTAAATTTACTTATATAAATTATTACATAAGGATTCCCCAGTACAGGAATTCTTGACTTTCATAAGACTTATATTCTTGACAGTGTTATGTAGGTTAAATTTACTTATATAAATTATTACATAAATAATATGATAAATTAAAATTATTATACATTGTATATGTAGTCTACCTTCATGGCAGGAAATCAATATAACTATCATAAATTGTACATATGCATCATATTATAATAGTATTATGGCATATGGTAACTTTAATATCAATAGCAGTATCATTGATGATAATATAACATCATTACAATATTCCTAGGTAAAATTATAGTACTAAGTTATAAAGATGATTTTTTTAAAATATTCCACCTATACTAATTTTAAATAAAGTCAGATTTTTGTAATTTGAAGAGCTCCTATATTTATTTATTGTTAAAAAATATGCTAAAATAATTCAGAAAATAAAATTTCATAAATTTTGTTTTTATAAAACATTATATTGCTCCAAAAATCATTCATATTTTATGACAATAGCTTATTTATTTAATCAACATATAGCTTTCTAACAATAATTATTAAATTGCTGTAGATTGCAGAAAATAAATATATAATAATCAAATATACAAAAACATAAGCATTATCTGTTTTAGAAAATTTTACAGAACATTTTACAGAAACATTTGTAAATATTTAGCATATTTTGGGATTTTTTTTTTTTATTTATTTAACATAGGTACGATAAATTATGAATATTTATATAAATATTTGTATAAAAGCTTATTGAAAAATGCTTTATACAAAAAAAGGAGAATATGTTTTCATGAAAAAAGAATCTAAAGATGTAAAAATTGAGAGACTAGAAGTCAAAAGAATATATTCTGCCCACCCATTTTTGTTTAGAAATACTATAAATCAGAGGTGGGTGTAGGAAGCTAACAATAACAGTGTAATTGATTACTGTATTTGTTTCTCTGATGGACAGTATTCTGACAACATATTCTCTTTTTTTGCTTAAGAGTATTTTTCAATAATCTAGTCCTAGTCCTCCTTTTTTGATTTGCATTAAAGTACAAATTCAAACTTTTGAAATTTTAAGTGTCCTACAAGTGTGTTGTTTGCATAACTTAGCAATATTTTGCTTTAATTGTGTGCAAAATATTAGTTTCTTGAAAAAAGGCAACTTGTAAAGTATTCAAACATAAATTTTATTGAAAATTATCACGCAATAAAAATCTATTAATTTCAACAAATGTAAATCAAAAACTACTTAAGGTACATGTTCAAAAATTTGCTAGCTTCCACAACTTTTGATGCTGAACCTTCTGAAAAAACTTAAACTTAATTGGACTATTAGTTTTGTTTGTACAGAGGTTAAGTACCTTATTACTTAGGTTTTTACTTGGTAAAAACAATTTTTATTCAAATTACATACTTATATTAAAGTTTTATATAAAGTTTTATTGAAATTAATATAACTTATATAAAGTTTTATATAAAGCATGTACATATCCTAAAACTTCTTTGATACTGAATCTTGTGGTTTAAGTGAAATTTTTTGTTTTGACAAAAATTTTTCTCATTATCACAAAAATGAGCATATTTCATTAACAAAAATAGATATTGCAAGAAAAAACCTATTCTGGAAAATATCCTTGAGAACTTTCAAAGTTTCAACTTTATCAGTGCAATATTCATTAAGCAAACCTAGCTACAACACACCATGCTGGGGATTTTTCAACTTTTTGAACCAAATAAATGCATGTATTTCAGCATCTGCTCAACCGGAGAATTTCAACAAATATTCAATTTGAACAGAATTTCAAGGCAAGTATAATACATTGTGTCTGATGTTTCTACACTAAGCATTGTGTTTGATAGTTGGATATTTGAATTGGATTAAACCAGTTTCATTGTTTATTTGATTGTTGCTTTATTATAGTTTCAATAAAGCATTTATGAACACTTTTTTGTAAGTGTTTTCGAGTCTAATAATTTATATTTTCTTATTATTTAACTTGTTTGAAAATTTCTTTAATTTAGTAGTGTAAGTTCTAACCTCGTTTGTTCGTTTTACTCTAACACTTAATCGATACTTTTAGTTATAAGTTCCGATTTCGTTTCGTCGATTAGACGTTACGTTCCTGTTAGATTGTTTTGAAATCAATATTATATTTAAGTAGAAATTAGTTTAAGACCTGAGCTCAGGCCGAACTCTGGAATTTGCAGAGTCGTTAAGTTTTAGAACTTAGAAAAAGACCTGAGCTCAGGCTGAACTCTGGATTGCAGAGTCGTGAGACCGTTAGGCTTAGTTATAATTAGAATTAGTGACTTTCATTCTAATCCGCGACTTTGCAATTGGTCCAGGGTTCGAGTCCCTGTTCGGGCGCCAATTGCAAAGTCACGAATTTGAACGAATGCAATACAAATAACTACAAACTATTCCTAACGGTTAACGACTCTGCAAACCCAGAGTTCTGCCTGAGCTCAGGTCTTTTCTAAATTCTAATTTAAATCTAATTAACTACTAAACAATCTAACACAACGTTACGTCTAACAGACGAAACCCACTTAGAATTCGGAACTTATAACTTAAAGTGGCGATTAGGTATTAGAGTAGAACAACAAAAAAACGATGTTAGAACATGCTAATAAATTGAATAAATTTCCAAACAAGTTAAATAATAATAATAACTCTAAATTTATTAGACTCAAAACACTTACAGAAGTGTTAGTAAATGCTTTATTGGAACTATAATAAAGCAACAAACAAGTGTTAAACAAAACTTGTTTAATCCAATTCAAATATCTCAACAATCAATTATTCACAACGAAAAAGAACCTTAAATACTACTTAACTTCTAATACCTCTACGTCCGATACAAATTTCAAACAATAGTCGATCTCTACAAGAACTCCAATGTCACTTAACCAATCTTACGTTGATACAACACATCGAAATGCTTGTCGATTGCGTCGTCCTTTTATACAGTACTCGAGTGACGATCATCGCCGCACTCGCTCATTTACATACTTATACGTAACAAGTTCAAAGTTATTAGTTTACAGAGTGGTTCATTTATGTCATTATCTTTACAATTAATTTATGTATCGAACAAAAATACCGATACGGATCATTCTTATTTTCACATATCAGTTCAGTGGCAATGATTATGTAGATAAGACATCATTAACCGGGATAGCTCTTCCGGGTACGGGTGCCGATCCCGTATCACGTGATTGCCAACGACGGAGGCGGAGAACGTGGGAAGTAAGTTAACTTTTAAACTAAAATATAATACGTTAGCATATAGGAAAATAACGATAAATAAATAATGACTGTAAATTTCATTTTATAAATTTTAGTGGAAACGAGAATGTGATATTTTCACCTTTTCTGTTTAAAATAGTCGATGTTAGTATTATGATGAGCACTTGAATGCCCTGCCTCTTAATAATCATAGATTGAAAAATTACGCAAAAAAAATTAAGTTTTTCTCAGATTAATCTGTAAGATTGAAAAAGATGTGAACATGTCAAGAAATAATTTTACTTTTATACATACTGTATAAACGTAATCACATTTTGAATAATTTTAAGAAAAAATTTATTTAAAAAAGGAATTAAAAATGGTATTACTGAAAGAAAATAGAGAAATTTATCAGGCAAACCAATAACGTTCTGTCTGATTTTCACGTGATCAGATTGCATACATTCCCCACATCGTTCCTTCAGAGATAAGATAGATCGAGGAAGCTAATGGATTATTGAATGTTTCCGCTCATAATCGGCTGGTAGTGGTCACCACATTTAAAGAGGGACGTTAGCGAGCAGGTTAAACATGGGAACTTCAAACAAGTTTATACGGACCTGTATGCTATAAATATAAACTGGGAACGAAAGCTTGCAGCGTGAAGAAAAATATGCACAGGCATTCGATAGAGATGTGGTAAATGACCGGCCAGTATAACGGTGGTTTAACAAATTTAAGGACAGTGATGAATCTTTCCAGGACACAGCATGTACAAGACGTCCACAATCTGTAGACAAAGAGACATTCAAAACTGCTATTGAGTCTGATAGTGGCCAAACGTGAAACATTGGGAGAAGCATTCAACTGCAGAACAAAAAACCATTCGACCACACCTCCATCAGTTTGGGAAACAATATAAAGTGCGATGATAGATCCCACGAGTTGACTATGCCTTAAAAAACTACAAGAGCAAATGCCTGTGTTTCGTCGCTGCCTCATCAAAAGAAGGATTCGTTTCTGGTCAGAGTGCTGATCTGCGATGAAAAGTGGGTTGTTTACGATATTCCACCATCGTCGATAGTTGGCACCACATGAACCTCCTCCCAAACAACCAAAACTATTATTGCATCGACAGAAACATGGCCTTTAATTACGCAAAAAATTAAAACTTATTTTTTTTTTGGGTAATTTTTCAATCTATGATTATTAAGAGGCAGGGCATTCAAGTGCTCATCATAATACTAACATCGACTATTTTAAACAGAAAAGGTGAAAATATCACATTCTCGTTTCCACTAAAATTTATAAAATGAAATTTACAGTCCTCAACATCAAAAATTTCAACAGTGAGTTATAATAATTTGTATAGGAATAATTTAAAATTGAGATCTATGATTTTTATTAAAAAATTATGATAGTATGTATACGTAACTACAATTAAATATCTCAACTTTAAATCATTGTCATTAAACAATCTATAAAAAATAATCTATGATATGGTTTTACATATCGTAAATAATTTGTTTATTCGTAAATTCGGTGGCTGGCAGTATGAAAGCCAATAGACAAATCCTTGGTTCAGTATAACGTATTATTCTAATATGAAAAAGAATTTTAAATGGATTCTCCAATAATCTTATACTTTGAAACAATTTTAGGAAGTAGGGAATAATAATCATAAATCTTATTAAGTTTTCGGCATTACTGGAAAAAATATGTACACACTACTCAAGAAAAATGCTTGATCCATAGAAACGACATCAAATTATGCCTTTCTGCTTACATATCTCCGAAAATATCAGTCAAACATGAGAGCCAATCGAAAAACTATTGCATAAACGTAGCTCTCGACTATTACCTACGGCGCTTGGGGATCGCCGATCAGGATTGCCAATGTTGATATGTGTAATAATAAAAACCGCGTAAAATCAAAACACGCGTTGTTCAAAACCGCTCTACTGTATACAAGATATTCTGTATATCTTTCTTCATATTATCATGTTTCTCCTTGTAGTGTAAAAATCCGACAGAACTGACAATATCATAGATCAGATTTTGCCTTTCTCAATAGTTCCTTTATTCCTAAATATCTCCTAAAATATCGATCGTAGGAAAATAATTCCACCATGAAAATTCCACAAAAAATTGGAGGAATCGGATTCCGTTAGAAAAATAATACACTTCCATTGGAGAAAACAAAGTTGAAGCACGTGCTGCGCGAGAGGATGCGTAGAAAAAATATTAAGGACGGATTTTTATTTGGAAGGAAAATGTAACAGGACACGTGTTTTACAGTTTTCACGTATACACGATAGTTTTCGAGAAAAATGCCTGGTCCACAGAAACGTGGGAACCCTGTATATGGCTATAAGACATTTTTAATATTTCTCTTGTGAAGACCTAGGCATATCAAAAAATTACTGCATTATAAAAGTTAATGTAAAATATTGTTTAAATTTTTTAAATGATCATCAGCAGTTATGGGCCACATAAAACAATTATTGGGCTGTTAAGGTAAATAATCAAAAAATAATTTTTCAAATTTTGTTGAACAGACCCAAGCACTCTGCTAGTAAATAGCTTAATAGAAAATTAATGTGATAAAATATATTTCTTTTTAGCAATAAGCTTTTCACATTGTAAAATCAAACTTGCAGTGGTAAATCTTTACAATACAGGAAGTCCTCAACTTAGGATAGGGTTATATTTCGATGATCTGATTGTAAGTCAAAGCAATCAGAAGTCAGAAATGACCAAATTTATGGATTTCCCACTACTAATGTTCATTAGGACACTATACATATAATAATAAACATAAACACAAAACTACAAGAACCAAACATAAAAAAAAATGTTTTTAGTACATCAGTCCATTGCACATAGACTGCATGTGAAAGACATTGACCAATCATAAAATTTATCAATGACATCACTGTCATAAGTAGGAGTGATTGCAAGTCAAGGACTACCCATATTTATCTTCTAAATGTTAATTAGTCAGAGAAGAACATACTTTATTTTTGCTTATATTCATAGTTGAAAGTGTCTCCACTTTCATATTCAATTTATATATACACTACATACTGTATATATGATTATATATATAATCATTTTCCATGTAGCTTATACTGTTATATATTTCATTGTCCAAACTTTTCAAAAGTCCAGAAATGTGTTTTTTCTATGGTTATAAAATACCTGTTGTGCAGCTGTTGATACACAAAAATTATGCATCAGTGATTTACATGCAGAATCATCCCAGCTCACTTGCAACTTAAGTTGCAAATGGGCTCTAGGAGTCCTGGTGCCCTAATGTAGCTTTCTACTCAATGCCCTTATAATATTGAGAAAATGATAATTCTGGCACCTTCCTTCCGAAGGCACCCTGATGCAGTGCATCATCTGCTTACCAGGTTAAGTTAGCCCTGGATAAGTAGATAATATTTTATATAAATGAACTAATGTCTTAAGCAAAAACCAGAAACAGAATTTATTTACATAATATAAATTTTATTAATTTTATTTTAGTAATAGCAGAGGGCATGCTATTTCCACTTTTCAGCTGCCATTTTGATTTTTCTGATTTTGTAGCAGATGATGGAGTTTTTGATACAAACTCGGTTGTACTGTATTATATAGCTATATATGAAATTTTGAAGTGTCTTATTATCAATGTTTAACATTTATTTACTGCAATTAAGATTTGTATTTTAAATATTTTTGATACTACATATTTAAAAAAAAATTCATAAGCCTGAGAACTCATTAATCAAGAACTCGAACTGAGAACTATCTATATTTCAGGTTTAATCTTACTTTAAAATACAATTATTATGGAGAAATGAATGAAGAAGAGTTGATAAATCCCAATAGTCGTAAAACTTCACTTTTACAAAAATTGAATAGCTTATGAAATAAGCTGTTAGATTAAATGAATAGCTTCATCTAACTTGTAAGACAAACTAGAAAGTTAGAGGAAAGACATATTCAAACAAAAATGAAACATTTATATGATCTTTTTTTCCATTAGCTACTATTTATAAACATTTTCAAAAAACACAGTATGAATCTTTTGCTTTTTTATCATGATTATTGAAAATCAGACATATAACTCAAGGAGAATATATATAGATTGGTAAATGCAAAATACAGTTGGGTGATCGGTTAACGAACAGTTCGGATAACAAACACTTTTTTGAAAGATTTTTATGTTCAGTTAACGAACACATGTTCGGATAACAAACACTTCACAGAACAAACTGTGGAACCCGCGGACTGACCAAATGACAGATCAGCCGGATGGCTGCATGGTAAAGCTGTGGCTTACCATTCTGGAGGATCAGGGGGGGCCAACTCCTCCAATTTTTAGGAGGGATCTGGGTCTGGACCATTGAAACCCATCCTTCAATCTTCCAGTTGACCTCATCATGGATGTTGGTCAACTTGTGATGATGGCGGCTCTATAAGTGACCGCCGCCAGATAAAAATATTCCATGAGGATAATTCGGCTTAACTAACCTAACGGAATGACAGGCTTAGGCCTTGTGCGTTCATGGACTTATGGGTAAGGATGGAAGAAAAGTAATTTTCCTGATTAAAATGAATTCGGAGACAATTTAAAACAAATCAAAGATTTATTAAAGAAGGTTAGAGAGAGATTTTACAATTTTTTGGTGTTAGAATGGCACCCATACCAGGTTAAGGTCAACAGGCTTGGAGAGCTCTACCACGATCGTGCACGACGATACCACGTGAAAAATCCTGATGGAGAGAGAAAAGCAATTGATATTGGACAGATTCTTTATCGGAAAATAAATATAATAGATGAAAATGCAAGACTGTATGTATATATTATTGTTATTACATATAAATAAACATAAATAAAAAATTATATAATTTCTTACTATGTTTTTTGGGTCTCCAGAACAAATTAATCAAATTCCCATTAAAACCTATGGTAAATCGATGATTGGTTAACGAACAATTCGGATAATGAACATTTTCTTGGAACGGATTATGTTCGTTAACCGATCACCCACTGTATTCTTAAACTATTAATATACTGCTATAGATAAAAAAATTATTGTATTGTATTCAAGATGCACTTCAAAATATATCCTGGATTTCCTTGAACAGCAAAAAGAATATCATTCTATTGCTAAAGAATTCAGCTAGAGAGTAGAAATTTTTTGCTTATGAGGTACAAAAACACTTGAGAGAATAGAAAATTAATTTTGTCATATTAAACTATTTTCCTCATATTTAAATGATAAAGTTGAAAACACGATATACAGATTTAGATAAATTTTATATTAGTGTTAACATTAATGATCCTGAGCTGAAAATAAAACTTAAAGATTGGGAAGAGTGATAATATCTTTTTAAGAAGAAACTCCTTGGAAATATAAAAAAACTGGAAATTTTAAATGAAATGCAAAAAAATTATATCTAATCAAGAGAGCCATTTGTGATTATAAATTACAAACATAATTAGAAACTGAAATCATCTCAAAAAACACAAAAATTAATCAATAGTCTACCTATTTTAAGTTTAGACTTGATATGGCAAATTAATTGTAATAAACTCTATGAATCACAAATAATATTAAATCACAAACTAAAATGCCTTTCTATTTCTACACCAATCTGCAATTATTTTAAATTTCTTGAGCAAACCAAAAGCATTTTTAACTATTACTCCTTAACTAGAAAATTTTTTATCTTCTTTGTAAAAAATTACAAAGATAAAAAAATCTTATGATTTTTTCATTGAAATGAAAAAATCATAAGAAGATTCTTTTATATCTTCTGATAAAGGATATTTTCTTAATTTTCTATGTGATAATTTAACATTTTTATGAAATTTTTATATTTCTCTATTATCAGCATCAGCTTGATAACACAAATTTTTGACTATTTAAAAATTCAAAGGTCATGCCACATAGAGTTTTTACATATAATTTTATGTACATCCTTAGCAACCCACAAAGGACATATAATTTTTTTTTATCTCCTTTCACCACAATTACCTGTCATTTATTGTATGATTCTTTATCTTTCTGGAATAAAATCTTCTTTGCCTTTTTTGCTCTCTCTTCAAATGTTTCTGTTCCATCTATTACCAGAACTTCATATTCTATATCTGACTTTAATAATTCTTTATTCCATGATAGAGCAAAATCTGGATGTTTTATTAATGTTTCTTCTATTCAATGGATATTATGATAATGAGCACTTTCACTTATTTCATAACTTTTATGTCTAACTTATAAGTTAAATGTTTGAATATGATTAGATCTTCCTTATGCAAATAGCAAATAATAAAACTTAATTCAATGGATATTATGATAATGAGCACTTTCACTTATTTCATAACTTTTATGTCTAACTTCTAAGTTAAATGTTTGAATATGATTAGATCTTCCTTATGCAAATAGCAAGTAATAAAACTTTAGTATGTAAATAACTCCAATACAACACATCTCTAATTTGCATATCTTATATCAGAGTAAAATATTGACAGTTGGTCCATTGACCAACTGTCAATATTCTACTCTGATAAGAGATCATCAGACTTTGTGAGCCTCAAAATGTTTTTCAATTACAAATGAGGTTAATCTCAGTAAAGAAGTTTCTTCCTATACTCCATATACAAATAAGTGCCTCAAAAAACAAATAACCTTCCAGTATCCTCTCTGAGAAATTATCATCTCATTCTTTCAACCAAGCAATAGCATTTCATATGAATTAGATAAATTCATTTTAAATTACTCCTCAAAGAATACAAGGGACACTTTTTTTTTATTCTATTCTACTAATTTTCTGTTGTTGAAATGATATATCATCTAAGAAAGTAGCAGGAACTTCTCTAATTTTTTCATACAATATATTAAATGTCTTATACTGATTATTTTCAATAAGATCATTTAAATAATCCGTTTTGTTTCCTGCTTTATCAAAACAAATATCATGCAATTTTTTGAAAATAAGATAAATATTAATTCCTGCTCCATATAATATCTTAGATAAATTCTTTGGTGTAAAAAGTTCTTTTTCAGCTAAGAAGTGATTTAAATATTTCTTAACAAAACAAGATTTATGAAAACTTATTAAAATAAAAGCAGCATTATTTCCTGACATAGATAATACAGCAGATAAATCACTCAATTTAAAACCTGCATTATAGAAATCATCTAAAAGCTGTGTTTTGTTTCCTGTTTCATCAAAACAAACATCATGAAAATCTTTTAAAGAAGAACAAATATTAGCTCTTGCTCCATGTAATATATTAGACAAATTTTTTGGTGTAAAACCTTCTCTTAAAAAATTATTTAAATACTTTTTTTTTTCTCCTATAAAACAAAACTCATGAAATTTTTCTAAATTATCTGCTGCTGCACTCAATATACTGCATAAATCACGAGGCCTAAAACCAGTATTATAAAAATCATTTAAAAATTTTGTTCTCTCTTTTTTTTCATTAAAAAAACTACTATGCAATCTTTTCAAGATAGAAGCAGCATGAATTCCTGATTTACATAAAATACAGGATAAACTACTTGGTCTAAAACCTGCATTATAGAAATCATTTAAAAGTTCTGTTCTTTCTCCATCAGCATTAAAACAAGCATTATGCAATGTTTCAAAGGCATCTTTAGCTTTAGTTCCTGTTCCACCTAAAATACTAGATAAGTTATATATTGTAAAACTTTTTTCCCCATCTTTTTTCTCAGTAAAATGTTTTAAATGTTGTTTTTTATTTCCTTGCTCATCAAACCAAAGATCATATAAGTTTTTAAAAGCTTTAGGAGCATTAGCTCCTGTTCCACTTAGAATACTGGATATATTATGTAGATTTATTCCTTCTTTTTCTAGAGTTTTTAGATATTTTTTTTTCCCTTTTTCATCAAACAGAAGATCATATAAGTCTTTAAATGCTTCAGGAGCATTAGCTCCTACACCATCTAAAATACTAGATATATTTGGTAGATTTATTCCTTCTTTTTCTAGAGTCTTTAAATATTGGGTTTTATTTCCTTGCTCATCAAACCAAAGATTATATAAATTTTTAAAGGCTTTTGTAGCATTAGTTCCTGCTCGATGCAAAATACTGGACATATTAGGTAGATTTATTCCTTCTTTCTCTAAAGTTTTTAAATATTGAGTTCTATTTCCCTTTTCATCAAACCATAGATTATATAAATCTTTAAAAGCTTTTGCAGCACTAGTCCCTGCTCCACTTAAAATACTGGACATATTAGATAAATTTATTCCTTTTTCTTCTAGTGCTTTTAAACATTGCTTTTTATTTCCTTGCTCATCAAACCAAAGATCATATAAGTCTTTAAAAGCTTTAGGAGCATTATTTCCTGCTCCACCTAGAATACTAGACATATTACATAGATTTATTCCTTCTTTCTCTAAAGTTTTTAAATATTGTGTTTCAATGTCAAACCAAAGATCATATAAGTCTTTAAAGGCTTTTGCAGCATTAGCTCCTGCTCGATGCAAGATACTGGATATATTAGGTAAATTTATTCCTTCTTTCTCTAGAATTTTTAAATATTGTGTTTTATTTCCATGAGCATCAAACCAAAGATCATACAACTCTTTAAAAGCTTTAGGAGCATTAGTTCCTGCTCCACCTAGAATACTAGACATATTTGGTAAATTTATTCCTTCTTTCTCTAAAATTTTTAAATATTGTGTTCTATTTCCATTTTCATCAAACCAAAGATTATATAAATCTTTAAAGATTTTAGGAGCATTAGCTCCCGACCCACTTAAGATACTGGACATACGAATTAGATTTGCTCCATTTTCTTCTAGTTTTGTTAAATATTGTTTCTTTTTTCCATTCTGATCAAACCAAAGATCATACAAATCTTCAAATGCTTTTGCAGCATTAACTCTTGCTCCATGCAAAATGCTTGACATACTAGCCAGGTTTATTCCTTCTTCTTCCAGAGTTTTTAAATATTGGGTTTTACTTTCTTGCTCATCAAACCAAAGATTATATAAATCTTTAAAGGCTTTTGTAGCTTTATCTCCTGCTCCATGTAAAATACTGGACATATTAGGTAAATTTATTCTATTTCTTTTCAGAACTTCTAGATATTTTTTCCCTTCTCTTTTAATTAAAAAATCTAAAAATTGATTAAATGTAGATGTTCCCATTCTGCCAACCACACTTTTAGCAAATTTAATTTCTTCATTAATGTTTTTATTTTGAATTTTCTGATCACTAAATCTATTGTTTTTTATATCTTCCAAAAGTTTTCTCATTATTCCTTTGGTAATAGGGCCAAATTCATGAGATTCTGACCAACGTAATGTTATTTCATGTAATTCTTCATAATTATATGGAACTTTATTAGACTTCTCTGTCTCATTTTTAATAATGCTGTTCAATTCTTCTCTATTAGGCTGATTAACTGCAAATATTAGTTTATCTAAAAATTTCTCTTTTATTTCTTTTTCATTCTCATTAGAAAGTCTTCCTTCTTTTTTCAAATAAGGTGGAAGCTTTAATAGATTTAAAAGCCTTTCTCTTGTTTCTTCTTGTGCAAATTTATAAAGACCATTCTCATTTATACATGAACAATCTCTTAAAATTTTATATTTCTTTTTTCGAATCTTTATACTATCAAATTTTAAAGGATAAAAATTCTTAGAGCATCCTTTTCTTAATTTATTTTCTTCTGTAAGGTCTAAATTTGCATTAGTATAGATAATAAAATATTTTATATCCTTTTTTAATTCTTCAATAAAAAAAGTAAAATGTGTATTAATGGAAAAGATATTCTTTGATAACTGTTTTCTGGAAGAAAATAACTGACTATAGCCAATATTAATATCTACAATATAAGCCTTTATACAAATAATTTTATTTTTATAATGAATAATAATATTATTAGATATATCATGATTTTTTCTTTCAGAATTTATGAAAAATATATTTTTATGTAGAAACATGGCATGCAAGAAAAATACTAATAAACTGAATACATATATAGTTCCAGATGTATAAGTTATCAATTTCCCAAGTTTTTTATGCTTTTCTGGATCTGTTAAATTATGTAATATTTCTTTTTGTAATGATAAGTAATCATACTGAACTTTACTATTTTTTTCTATTTCTGTTTTAATAATGCTGTTCAATTCTTCTCTATTTGGCTGATTAGTTGCAAATATTAATCTATCTAAAAATCTTTCTTTTATTTCTCTTTCAAATTCCTGAGAAAGTTTTCTTTCTTTTATTATTTTTTGCACAACAGATGAAAATTCTAGCTGCTTTAAAAGTTCTTCTCTTGTTGTTTTATCTTGTGAAAATTGATAAAAATCACATGCTTTTGTATTATCATTTATAAACAAAAAATCTTTTAAATAAATATCATGCTCTTCTATATTTATGCTATTAAATTTAAAAGGATAAAAATTTCTGGATTGCTTTTTTTTTAATTTATTTTCTTTTGTAAGATCCAAGTCTGAATTAGTATAAATAATAAGATATTCTATATTATCTAACAAACTATCTGATTTAGAGATTAAATATTTAGCAAAACTATCAAAATAATTATTAATAGAAAACCTTTGTTTTTCTTTAGCAAATAATCTAGCATAATTAATATTATCTATATAATATTTGTCTACATATTCAATTTGTATATGAATAGATTTCTTTTTATAATGGAGAACAATATTATTAAATTTATCAATTCCAGAATCTTCAAACACTAATGACAATGAAGAATATTTATGTTCATACGCAAATTTTCTAAGTGTGCAAAGCATCGATAAATCTAATTGATACATAAGCTCAATCAACTGAGGAGAAAAATTATTTCTGTATTGATAAGTTTGATAAGCTTCATGCAATTCATCAGACAAGTCCTGTCTAGATTCATCCTGTAAATTGTTATGAAATTCTGAATCTTCCTTAATATTTGAATCTGTCCGCAGTTTCTTCAATACTATATCATCTCTTTCTGCAACAGCATGTCGTCGTTTTCTAGACCTTTCACTCATTTGACAATTTTCGGTTTAGTTTCTTTGCATAAGATATTATTTTATCTGCATGGATGGGAATATTTAATATTTCTTAATGGTGCAAAAGTTCCTTACCTAAGATAAAAATCTCTTATTGGTACTGTTTTTCATGATCACTAATCATATGATAGTAGAAAAATCTGCAAAGTTAAAATATTAATTTTTTAATTAAGAAAATCAATGCATTTAATTTGGAGTACAATATATTCAAATAACAGCTGGATTCTGCTTTTCACAGAATTGCCAAATGTGATAATATAATTCTTGCACGGCACCTTCAAGATGTATTACAATAAACTCCGTATAACGTGCTCTCCTCTAAACGAATTCATATAACGAAATCGCTTTTCTATAACTAGGGTGATCATTTGTCCTGGATTTTCCGGGACAGTCCCGGGTTAAAGCCCTGTGTCCCTTATTAATATGTCCTGGAAAATGTCCCGAATTAGATAATTCATCATATCATGTGAATATTATAATATTCGATTATATTTTATTCGCGCGTCTCTGCATACATGACTATACGAACGCATTCACTCATCTACGTGCATGCTTATGTTTACAGTCACCACACACACATCATCAGAATCAATTATCACAATCACATATACAGATGCACACACAGTTTAAGATTAAAGCAGCACTTGCAAGTGTAGTTGTCAGTTGTTGATTATTCTATTGAAACGCATATACAGGTAGGCCTCGATTAGTGCGAGTTCGAATAATGCGAATTCAATTAGTGCGACTTATAAAATTGATACCGTTTTTCAGTTAGTGCGAGCAAATATTCAATTAATGCAAGTTGTAAGCATAGACCAGTCTTAGGCCTGGCGCACATTAAGACGCAGGGGACACAGGCGATGCAGCGCAGCACAGCACAGGACTTTGTGTTCAAGCGGTTTACATAGACATGCGCTAATTGACACGCAGAGCAGGGCAGGGATCAGTGAACAGACAATCATCAGTGGACTATGCTGAACTCTTTGTTTCCCAGGCGTTGAACACCTAACTAGTGAACAGAACGACTTTAACTTAACTTGTGAACTGTGTACTTTTTCTGGAGGAAGAAATGCTCTTCCTCTTGGACCTCCTTTGAAGACTTGGAATGAACAGTTTCCAAAGATTATTAGAACTATTAATTTACAAACACTTTGTTAGTTTTCTGGGAAAACTTTTTATGTTTTTGTTCTTCATCCCAGAACCTTCCATTTATTTTATTTAAAATCTTTGTTACCTAATTAGCAACTTTGTACATATGTAAATATCTTGTTTATTTTGATTGTACCTTTTGTTTTAATTAATTCCGATGCAGACCTTGTGGGGTCCTGTGGGGTGAAGGTTGCTGTTCCCTCTAACTTCCTCTAGTGGCTTGCCACACTTCTTTGGCAAGAACTTTCACTATTCTCATCTTCCCTTTCCCCTCCTACCTTCCCTTCTATTTCTCATGGCTACACCTTATTTGGTACAGCCTCTGTTCCTTTCAGAAATTGTCCCACAGTCGCGGAACTATCATCATTCCTGTATAGAGACACGCTGTCGTTTCTCTCGCTGAAATTAGCGGGAGACCCGACCGGGTCTCTTGATATGTATTATGGTAATGACTGAAAGCACTATATTTATTTCTAAAAATGCTTATTTCTTCTTGATTATATTTTTAAAAATATGCAGAAGTATGTGAATGATCATATTTAAATAAATTCAAAAATACTAGTTTATTGAGTGATTCACAAATAAGATCAGGAATTTGAAGATTGATCTTTTTTAACAAATAAGCATGACTGCCATTAATATACATATAATTTAATATTAAATTGAAATATAGTTCCAATATTTTTGATCTATAATTTATGCATTTTCAGATAGTTCAGATCATGTTAGAAAATATGGGATGATTATTTGTAGTTGATTTTAGATTTGTGTTTCCAATGATCATGAACTGATCAGCTTTCTACTCCTATTGAGAAAAATTTCTATTGTGTGTTTTGATTCTAATTTTTTATTATTTACATTTTGCTAAATATTTTTTGTTGAAATTCAGAAATGACAAAAAATGTAATATTTCTTTGATATTTTCTGCCAAACAGTTTAATAAAACAGTATTGTACAGAAATGCAATAGGACATGATGCAACATGATTCTGTCCTGCTCTCCATTTAGCTTTTCCTGTGTTGCATCATGATATTTTACCTTAAATGGCCTTATACATTATGAAACCTTTCAAAAAATTTAAACAGATTCCATAATGTTGTACATAATATAAAAGGATGAAACACAGCACTAATGCAGGTATTAGATTCCAACAAAAGCTTTAATAACTTAAAAATGAAAGCACTTTTGGCTCTTCAAGCAGGCATTCCTCAGTTACAAATCACTTAACTTTGTTTTAAGTGATTTGTAACTGAAAAGGGCCTGCTTAAAGGACTGAAAGTACTTTTATTTTTTAAGTTATTAAAGTTTTTGTAGAATATAATACCTGCATTAGTGTTGTATATAATACATTAAAATAGTAAAATTTTAGCAGAGTATTGCATTTACAATATTTAATTAAATAATATAAAAGAGATCCATGGCCAAATTAAATTGGGAAATTCTGTTTTAATGTAATATAAGTTGTTATCTGATAATATTTTTGGGAAAAAAGCTTTGTACAACGTTTAGAAAATGCATGTGTTTTCTTATTAAAAAGAATAAAAATATTATGCCAGATATATCTTTGTATTATTGATAAAAAATTCAAATACCTTCCTTCAAAGCGATGCTTCAAGAAGTCGAAGAGAGCTTTCTGCATCATGTCCGTGACCTCATAGCCCTTTAGGGATGGTCCAACCAGAACCACAGGCCGCATTGAAGGCACTACATCATACGGGGGAATGTTCTCTGACTAAGAATAACAAAAAAAACTTGAAATATGAATTTTGAAACAAAAATTCATCATTACAATAAAAAATTATTCTTAAAATAATCGTTTTTTTAATTTGATTGCAATAAACCAATATATGTAGTATTAACATATGAGCACTACATGCAGTAATGAAAATTTATTCTAAAAAGAAATGTATTTGATCCATATTGGATCCTCCTCAGCTTCTAATGGAACATAGTTTAAAAATTCGAAAAATTTATATACATCGTTCTAATTATTACGTTGCTATTTACAGATAAAGTTATAAATATTTCAGAGAGTAATAAAAGTAAAAATATATTATTAATAAGGGATAAATATTATAATTAAATAATTAAAATGGATCTTTTGACAAAAATAATGATAAATTCAATATTAACAGTTCATATAACCTATGAGTAATTCCATAACTTCACATGTTAAAGAATGATATACTAGCTTGTTCGTTTATAACATTTGCATGTAGTCTCCTTTCTGCCATAACTAATGATTCTTGTAGATATCAATGCTTCTGCTCATAATTTCTGCTTCTTCTCAATTTACATCCAGATTGTATTCATAAAATCTTTTAGCCAGAAATGTATTACACAGGTGTTCATATCATATCTTGTTGTATCGTTAAATCTTTGCATGGGATTTCTAGTTTTTACCCTGATATATTCTTCGTGCTGACCTATAGTCTTATTGATAGGAACCTTATATACTCCTGATTATTGTTGTCTTGAATATGGCTTTTTATCATTTCTAAATGTAAAAAAAAGTTTTACTTCTTTTGGGTGCTAATGTCATCCCTGTTTTTATTAGCTATTTCTCTAAGCGATTTATATGTAGACATTTCATATGGTAGTGCTATGGTAGAATAATCCTATGCTACCTGACACATGTTACTATGCTACTTTTATTTTGAATTGATTACTTATAAATCTTTTGGATAGAACTATTATTATAGAAATGATGACAAGATATTATTCCTGTTTAAATATATCTCTGGCTAAAAATGTTTTATGAATATGATCTGGGAACTGGGAAGAAGTAGAAATCATAAGGACAGGTTATGAGAATAAGCACACATATCTAAAAGAATTATTATTATGGCAGAAAGGAGACTACATGCAAACATCATAAATTAACAAACTAGTACATCATTATCTAACATACTGAGTTATGGATTTAACCATAGGTTATATGAACTGTTAATATTGAATTTATCACTTTAGTCTATCAAAAAAGTTCATCATAAGCAAAATCAAAACTTCAAAATCGCACGCTAACTGTCTAGAAATCACATTACACACGTCATTTTAACTGTATATGACATCATTGTTAAGATGAGCTACTCATTTTAAAATACAATCAAAAGTTTGAATAACTCAGTTCAACTCAACTATAGGGAAAACGAAACTTTGAACGGTCTCTTGGGAGCCATGTGACGTAGACGTATTCTAATAAAATTTTTATTGTGATAACTTAATATGAAATTTTTTAGAAAAGAAAACAGTTATTCTATAACAAAAATAAAAAGAAAATATTTTTATTTAAATTATAAAAATTTATTACCACTTGTTAACTTGATATTTTCTGAAGATACGTCATCCTAATGATAATATCATACACTGACATCAATCTCATTTCGGAGTAAAATTTTACTTTACCTATTGCGATCGAGCGCATCGCGCTGCCAAATCCAACCTTCATTGATATAAGTGCATCAGATAGGCAATGCCGCACTGTCTGATGCACTGCGACGCAGAAATTCTTGATGATAATTCAAAAATTTTATGTAGGCGCGCTGCATTGGATCACTTTAGCTGGATTATTGTTGAGAATTTCTGTGTCGCGACGCATCAGGCAGCGCGGCATCGCCTATCTGACGCACTTATATAAATGCAGGTTGGAGTCAGCGGCGCGACACGCTCGATTGCTTTGGGTAAAGTAAAATTTTATTTTTTAAATTGATTTATTGATGTCTATATTATAATAATTTATTTAATATGATATTTAAAGTTTTCAATAAAATATATTTATATTTTTTGGCAAATGGCATTAATATATCAGTAACTAAAAATCAAAGATCACATAATTTACCGTTTTCAAATTTTTATCGATTTTTAAGGGCTAACGGGGGGTAGGCTTATACATGGGTTACGCATTTTTACCGATTTTCAAATTTCGAAGTCGGGGGGGTCGGCTTATACACGAGTATATACATTAGTTTTATTTTTGCCTAATTGACTATTTTGAACAATAGTTGTAAAGTTCCCTGCTATAGTACTGTTGCTAATTATTTTCATTGTTATGCATGTAAGGTCTGAGGTGACTTCAATATATAAATTTTCAAGGTGTCAAGTATTTGACCCCTGTCAAATAATTATTCGGATATTATTAGTGTAACGTCTAGAACTTGTAAATTGTTTAAAAGAGAGAAGGGAAGAAAAGAGGCTAAGAGAGAAGGGAAATGGAATATCACATGACAATAAACAATGTTGTAATAGAATCGTAGTTCTAAAAACACGGTATCTCAAAGGACAAGTAAAACATGAGACGTTATCTTTCCCGGGAAAAAGGTGAAAAATAAAGTCAAAAAAATAAAAATTTTCTGATGAGACGGGAGACAAATCAGTTAGTGGTACGATTTCTTCCCATGTGGT
Source organism: Olivierus martensii (assembly GCA_000484575.1). Classification (NCBI taxonomy): domain Eukaryota; kingdom Metazoa; phylum Arthropoda; class Arachnida; order Scorpiones; family Buthidae; genus Olivierus; species Olivierus martensii. The sequence goes on along the minus strand of AYEL01082336.1, from coordinate 7,563 downwards.
GCTGGTCTGTCGACAGTCGGTGCCTAGATTTCTCCCTGTGCAGTGCTGGTCTGTCAACAGCCGTGCCAAGCCAAGGTGCTAAACATCAACGTTAACTACAGTATTCAATATTTTGAAAAGAAGAAACTTGTGCTTAAGAGACTAAAAACTGATTTTATTTGGACCAAAGATTCTTTAAAAGAAGAAAGGAAAGGGAATCATCGCTTCCGATTTTCCCGTATATTATTGTTATATATATAAATATATAAATTATACAGGTATTTATCCTCCATATGACTTGTACCATACATCTCTCTCTCAGATAAAGATCCTTGGTTGATTAAACCATGTAGTTGTCATCATGTATCAGAGGATTTTGTTCACCCATTCAAATCAGTGCATGATCATTACATAAGACCGCATTAGGCCTAAACACCTATACAATTCATTCCAGCGGATCCACATACATTGCAGAATATATTGGAATTTTGTTTTCCTCTTTAAATATTTATATATTTATTAAATACAAATACTGTTTCATGAAATTCAAACATTTTATAAAATATAAATCATTTATCAAAAGTATTTCAGATTTCTATGTTCATCCTCATAAAGGCCAAAAAATACATAAAATCAAGCCTATTACTAGAAAATACTTTTATTTATTACAAAAAACATTTTCAACTTAATTCTTAGGTCAGCATCAATTTCAGAACAGAATATTGTGCATATGTTCTAATATATGTAATTTGAATATAAAGAAAAAAGCAATGTTCTATATTATAAAATAAAATGTACAACAAAAAACTATACTAATACCAATAAACTAATATATATGTGTAAGTATACTGTGTATGCTGTTTTGTATATGTTATGTATATGTGTTTTATCTATAGAAGTGGAAGATTCTGATTTAAAAAAGGAAATTCTGATTCAGAATAAGTCACCATAGCAATGTCTTGTTGCTATAAGTAAAAAGGTTAAGTGCTCAAACTTATTCGAATTTTGTAGCCTGATGATGGTAGGAAAAACCAAAAACGTTAGCTACTAATTAAAATTTAGGAGTGATCTCAACTGCTAAAAGTGTTTTAGTTTATTAAGATTCAAAATACGCTGCTCCATACTTAAACAAATATTGAAAACGAGTGCAAAGAACAGGATAATCCATAAATACAGACTTTAGATTTTTCTTTTTAACTAAAAATAAATTTATTGTAGCGCTTTTGACCCTCTGGGTCCTCTTCAGCAAATCATAAAATCTATATGAATGTTAAAACATAGTTTTAAAATACATTTTAAAAACCGAATAAATTCAAACAAAAATGATCGCGAAATATTAACTGTTTAAAATTTATATGCAAACCAGAATTTTTTAGATACATTATAACTATAAAAATATAAAATAAAATTCAAACAATAAATAATTTTATATGAAGATAACTTATAATTAACTTAAAATCATCTAAAGATCCCTGGCACATAAAATCTGTCACATTTAAAACCTGATTAAGAAAAATAACAACACATTGTAGCCCAAGAAAAAATGTTGAAGAGTTAAAATGGATAACCAGGCAGAGATTCATGGATATAAATGAAGCACTATAATAAAAATATGGAATGAGATCCAGAAGAAAAGCAAGATAACAGTAAACGAATGTAAGGAAAGCACTCTAGATCTTGATGGCATCCCTTATCTGGTTGAAGTCAATCCAGTATTTTTAAAATTTAGAAGAAAAATCGAAAATGTGGCATAACTTTCAGAAGAAACAATACATTATTTAATGTGTTAAAAAATGATAAGGACTATCGACAACAACAAAAAAAATTTGGAGTATATCAAGTCCGTATAAAAACACCGACACAGTCAGGGATGAATTGGGTGTACTGCCAAATTAATATGAATTTAATATATTGGGTGTACTGCCAGATTAGTACAAAAAAGAATAAACAAACATAAAGCAGACATGAGACGTGGATAAAGGGCATCAGAGTACTGCACTCGCACAAAAAATTTTAAACTTTGATGCAACGTAAAATTATTAAAGATGACACAAGACCTGATAAGGGCAAAATTTGTGGAAGCTTTCGAAATTTTTAAGAATAAAAGTGTGGAAAATAACACCATAAACACCGTAGAACCAAATCTAGTAAGCTCTGTATGGGCTTGGTGTAATGATGTAATATGAAAAAAAAAACGTTAGAACTGATTTAGTTGTAACAGCTTAATGTGTCAATTGGTCCTATAAGTTATCTTCATATAAAATTATTTATTGTTTGAATTTTATTTTATATTTTCATAATTATAATGTATTTAAAATCTTCCAGTTTGCATACGAATTTTAAACAGTTAAAATTTCGCGATCGTTTTGTTTGAATTTATTTGTTTTTTAAAATGTATTTTAAAACTATGTTTTAATGTTTATATTGCTTTTATGATTTGCTGAAGAGGTCCCAGAGGGTTGAAAGTGCAACAATAAATTTATTTTTAGTTAAAAAAGAAAAATCTAAAGTCCGTATTTATCGATTATCCTGCTCTTTGTGCTTTAGTTTATTGGTAAGTTAGAAGAGTACAGTATAAGCAGTAAGTTAGACAGTATGTAAAAAACTATATATTTATATATAGTTTTTAAATTCAAATTCGATGTATTAGAACATATACACAATATTCTGTTCTGAAATTGATGCTGACCTAAGAATTAAGTTGAAAATATTTTAGTAATATCAAGATGCATGGCAGTGCACTGGACCAATTTCCTGTGGCATGCACACTGTATATATTTACATGAACCAACTTAAGCCCTATTTCCATCTCTATAATTTCACTTCCGATTAAGCTAGTAATGTGAAAATTGTATAAGTTATTAAACTTTATTTCCTCATGGCCCTGTAAAAATTTCAAGCTTTAATTTCAAAGTGTCTAAGAGATAGAGGCCCCAGAAAATTGCAAATTTTGGCCTGACTCACTCATTAAAATTATATATAAAGTGCTTCCCATAGATATAGAAACTTGAAATTTAGCACAAATATAGGTCTTAAGATACAGGTAAAGGAAAAATTCTGAAAATGCCAATTTTTCAATTATTTTTGTTACCTATTATTTGCTTTATCTGAAGCGATCAAGCATCTGGCAGTGTGGTGTCGTCTATACAACAGTCTTTTTTTAATGAACATATACATGCATTCATTCAGATCACAATATAGAGTTCAACTAATATGAATCTTTAATTAAAATAAAGATTCGTGTTAGTCAAACTCTACATCATGGTATCGAACTTTCTAGGTAAAAGACTGAAGTCTTACCTGATAAGTTTTATAATTTTATTCAGTTATTTAGCTATCTTAGATTATTATTTATTTATCATGTTTGTTTAATATAATAACTTACAAAAAGTATTGATATCTCACCAAAAACATAAATGTGAAAGACGGTCAAGTTCTCTATCTCGATTATTATTTATTTAGCATGTTTATTCAATAAACAACTTAGCAAAAAGTACCGATATGCCATTAAAAACATAAATGTGAAAAAATGGACCAAGTTTTATTCTGCTATTTTGTTTGGCTCTCAAAAGAGTAGAAATCTAAAATGGTGCCAAGTTCCATTCAAACAGTTGAAAAATGAGATTTAAATACTGAAATAAATTCAATACAGTGTCACCTTGTCAGGCTTTTACTTGGCAAGTTTTAATATCTTTGATAGCTGGGTAATAACTTAATATAACTCAAAAACTTGCCAAGTAAAAGCCTGTAGAGGTGACACTGTATTGAATTCATTTCAGTATTTAAATCTCATTCTTCAACATTGGGGTTGGAATGGAACTTTGCACCATTTTAGATTTCTACTCTTTTGGTGGCCAAACAAATTAGTAGAATAGAATTTGGCCCATTTCTTCACATTTATGTTTTTGATGGGATAATCATTTCCTGTTAGTAGGTTTGATTATATGTAATTTTATAATCCAGAATTGTGATATGTATATGCCAAAAATATTTTGATTGTAATAATTAATTTATATTTTAGATTTTGCGTAATTATTTTGGTACTTAATAATCTTAAACCAGTAATTTTTAGTTATATTCCATTTAAACTGATAGTATAAATTTAATTTATTTCTTAGAGCTGAAAAGGAATGGGGTGATGGAATAAGAGGTTTAGCATTATCAGCTGCACGTTACAGTTTACTTCGTCTAGAAGAAGGACCACCACACACTAAAAACTACAGACCACAAGTTCTTGTATTGTGTAAACTTAATGATGATCTTATGCCAAAATATCGTAAACTTATTTCGTTTGCATCTCAACTAAAGGCAGGTAATAAAATTAATATATATTCTTTTTGCTAACAATAATAATAGCAATAATTGCAAAATCTTATTCGAATAAAAAAGAATAGCAGATCATAGTATTTATAATTAGAAGTTAAAGATAAACCATTCATACTAGAATGAAAAATACTCTATTGGATTATAGAAAAGTAAATATGAATTTAAAAAAAAAAAAAAGAACAACCATTGCCGCTCTTCCGATCTAGTAAATATGAATTTAAAAAAAAAAAAAAGAACAACCATTGAAAAAATATCGGAGAACAGGGAAATTTTAATGCTAAAATATTTCTCTTGAGAATTTTTAAAAATTAAGTTTTAAAAATTTAAAGTTTATTCAAATGATTTTGTCCATGAAAAATTTTAAAAGTTTAACTGAAAAGTAATTTTTTGATTATGTAACTGAAGACCAAATTCCATGCCAGTAAAGAAGAAAAACCAAGCACTATGCAGAAATAAAACCTTTATTTCCTATAAGAACATTTTCGACCATTCCCCACTGCTCTTCTTCAGCTAATGTCATTGAAGAAGACCAGTGGGGAATGGTCGAAAACATTCCTTTAGGAAATAAAGGTTTTATTTCTGCATAGTGCTTGGTTTTTCTTCTTTACTCGGATTAGTTGCAGAATGTCTACAACTTTAGTCCATGCCAGTATTTTAATAGATGATTAAGATCATTAATGTTACTACTGTTTTTAATTTCTGGCATTTAAGTAAAATTGCCTATAGCATTTTGTTGAAGTAGAGTGATCATATTGTGTACAAGTGTGAAAATTTTAATCTGTAGGATCCTGATTGAATCTCAAGTTACATTCATTTGTACTTCTCAATGGTTTTGTATTAGAGTATAGCAATAGATATAAAACAAAGAAATTTACAAATCACTGTTATACATAATGGTTCTTATTCAATTTGAACCTAATATCATAAATATGAATCTGCTAATTTATTGTTTATTATAGTTCATTAATAAAGAGTATTAAGAAAATTATTGTGAATTCTTAAATGGCCAAATTATATTTTTATATGAACATATCTAGTTATAAATAAGGGTACAGAATATGATTTTTAATTGCTTAATCAAAAAATTACTTACTTTACTTAATTCAATTTGATTTCGTGAAGAATTTTAAACAAACTTTTAAAATTCATCATGATCAAAGTCATTTGCATAAACTTTAAATTTTTTTTTAAAAATTGGATTTTAAATTGGGATTTTAAATTTTTTTTAAAAAAAATTTAAAATCCCAAAGTAAACTTTTAGCATTAAAACTTCCTTGTTTTCCTATTTTTCATCAATGATTGTTTTTTTTTTAATTCATATTCATTTTTTTTATTCTTTAACAGAACATTTTTCATTCTAATCCTCTTGCTTTTTTGATATCTTTTTTAAAAAAGTTATATTTTGATAAGAAAATTATAAAATATATCATATTGTACAGTAAAAAATTCAGCAACAGTACTCAGTAAAAAATTCCAGCAACCAATTTCATTTTTAATTATTCACAAATGAATTGCAAACTTAACATAATAAAAAAATAAATAATCTAGCTATCATATATATTTGAATATAAGCCTATTTGTGTATAAGCCAACTTCCTGACTTCTGAGTTTGAAAATCAGTAAAAATAACCTGTGTATAAGACTACCCCCAACTTTAGTGCTTAAAATTCAATAAAAATTTGAAACCAATAAATTAGGTGATCTTTGATTTTTAGTTATTGATATATTAACGCCATTAAGATTCTTGGATTTTTTTTTTACAAGAAGTTCAAGTGGGTGCACTCATAGGCATGACCCATTAAAAAGTTTAGGATAGGAAAAAGATTCCTACCAAAGAAAGTGTGGTAGGCTACTAGAGAAGGGAGAAGCAACCAACAAAATTAATAAGAAAACTGTACAAAAGGCAGAAGTCAAGACCAACAAAGCAAAGAAAAACAAACCCCCCCAAAAAAAATGGAGGAATGTAGCTCTGACAAACCGAATATGGGTTACTTGCTTAGTAATCCAGCTACCAAGCAAAGAATAAAACAAAACAAAAAACAGGAACAAAGGGAGGTAGCTCTGACAAACCAGAAACAAGTCACTAGCTTAGTCACCCTGCCACCAAGCAACAACAGGATGGTAACAGTACAAGAATAGAGGGAGGTAGCTTTGACCAATCAAAGATGGGATACTGACTTAGTATCTCAGCCACCTAGCACTCTGTAGTACAACAGAGAGCACAAAAGTCCATGAAGATACAGGAGAACAAGAATCCACTAGTAGTCCGTTTCCAAAATCAAGTCCAGAGTAATATCAAAAACAAGCTCACTAAGTCTACATTCTAGGGAGGAAAGGTTGGAACAATCCAGTCCCTAGAAGATGAAATCAATCCAAGTACAGAAAACACTGGTGTTAGCAAAGTCCGAAAAACAACGAAAGTCCCACTCAAATCATCTGCAAAGTTTCTCTAAAAGCAATTTATTCCAGTACTTCAGTCTTTTAGGTAGGTATTAAGAGCCATGAAAAGAGCCGGTTTTTCTACCAATTCTTTCAGTTTGCATGGCCAATTTCCTCTTTCCAAAATTGTTTTCCATTCCAGATTAATCCTTCGAGTTTGAAATTTGAGACAATCAAACAGGAAATGTTCAACCATTTGCTGAGAATTATCACAGTCACAATTTCCATTATTATTCAGCTTAAATCTATTGAGATAAAACTTCTGTGTCTTGTTAGGATTTGAGTAACTTGATAAGTACCGTATTTTTAAAATATTTATTTTTAAAGAATTTTTAAAATATTTGGAATAAATTTGTAAGTCTTCTTTTATTGTCTTCATTCCATTCATTTTGCCCTCTATTAAAAATGTAACCTCTAATGTGATTTTTGATATAAGCAGGGGAATTCTTTCATAAAGAACAGGAAAGTCATAGTACACAGCTTGTTTCGCAAGAAGGTCAGCTCTGTCATTATTCTCGTCCCCAGAATGACTCCTGATGCATTTGAACTTAATTTCTCTCTTTGAGTTACTCAGGATTTGTTTAATTTCATCTACAAGAAGATATTTGCTGCTATTTTATTTGATTATATTTAAAGCTGTTTGACTATCACTTACAATATTTTTTTGTTTTATTGTCAGGAACAATACTATCAATAGCCAAACAAAAACAGCACTATTTAGCAGAGTAAATAAGAATTAAACGGTAACGTTTTCGATCCGTTCTAGGACCATCCTCAGCCGTTAGATTTTAAAGTCACAGATAAACAAACAAGCGTCAC